>JAPMOS010000447.1:0-15700 GCA_027972325.1 Paratrimastix pyriformis | reverse complement strand
GCGGCGCGGTTGGGATGGCCAGAAATGTTGGGACCACGAATGCAAGTTTGTCTGGCGTCAAAGTCCCTGCATGGCAAAGATAACGTCACAGAAATGTAAGATGGCCGATGGCCGAGTGTCGGACCAACGACGAAGATGGCCGATGGCCGAGTGTCGGACCAACGACGGTCGCTCCTGGAATTTGCGGAGCAGACACTGAACGAACTTCGCAGGCGCCTTCCTCGCCAGGTGGCTCGGACACGCAGCCAGGAAGGTGAAAAGATGCTTTTGAGGCGACGAGTCTCCATGCCTATCGAGAAGGAATGACGTGACTTCGAAGTGGGGTTCAGACCTTTTGTGACTGTCGTCGAAGAAGAATCAACATAGTATCAGCCAATCAATCCAAGGCTCCTTGAAAACGCTCGTCTGACTCGGTCCCATGCATTGAACTTCAACAAATTTGGGGCGCCGCCCAAAGACAAAAAAATCCTCCGAGTGTATATGTCAGCTTAGTGGGGCATCAGCGAACAGGAAGAACAAAGAATTCAACCCAACCAGAAAGAGGAGAATCGCCGAGTGCAGAACCCTGGGCGTTGGCAGATGCGACGGCAATTGGTCAGCTGTTCGCCGGGCACTCACAAAATCACCACTCAACGAAGGGTGCTTTTTGAAACAGTTTCTCCATTTTTCTTCTGTTGACCGTTTGCTGGACGCCATGAGTTTTTTATATTCTCCAACATCAGCCCTGAACATCACGCGTTGCGTTGTTTTGGATGTGATGGGTCTGTCCCCACCTTTTCCAAGAAAAAACCTAACCCAACTTCCTTACCGCGGTTTCGAATTGATCTTGGACTCCCGATGTTGTGGTATAGCCGATGGCCCACTGGCAGGCAAGAATCCGGCCGTCCTGAAGGACCCTTTTTGCGAAACGACTCTCCAGTTCGTGCACCCACCGGGCAGCCATCTCCAAGTCCGCCAAACTTTGAACCTGCGGGTTGATCCATTGGGATTGCCCCGCCCCCCTCCCCATGCCCAAGATGCATCCCCCACCATGGCTACCCGACCCGTCCCCACCCTCACCATTTTCTGAGCTCCCCGCCGATGCCGTCATCGCACCTCCGAACCCATTTCCCACCCAGGACCCCCAACCCACCCATGCCTCTGATTCCTCCCACCCCCGAGCCCCCCCCCCCCCCCCCCCCACCACCACCACCACCCCCACCCAAGCCCCCACCCATGTCTTCCCAACCCCACTCATGCTTTCCCGCCCGCCCCACCATGTCTCCGACACCCATGCCCCCTTCCCTCCACTCGACCCATTCCTCCCACCCTCCCACCTCCCAGCAGGCAAGAATCCGGCCTCGCTGAACCAGCCGTCCGTTTCTGCGAATCGACACGTCATTTCTTGGTGCCGCCGGGCAGCCGCCTCAGAGGTCTCCAAGTCCGCTCAACCTTGAACCTGCACATGGATGCGGATTGTTCACCCCCCACCACCCCATGGCTCCAAGTCCCCGCGCATAAGCCAGATCAGCCATGCCTCCCCACCCTCTCCCTGAGCTCAACTTCGCCCCTCCCAATGTTCGACATCTCCAACTCCTCGCATGCCTCCCCGACCCAACTTATGCACCCCATGCTTCCCCCCCCACCCACCCACCCACCCCCACCACCACCCATGCCTCCTCCATCCCACGCATGCCTCCCCCACCCCACTCTATCCCAGTCCCCACCCATGCCTCCCCAGCCCACTCATGCCCACCCATGTCATGCCCACCCATGCCTCCCCGACTCCACTCATGTCCCCACCCACCCATGCCTCACCCACCCACCCATGCCTCCCCACCCCCGCTCATCCACCCATGCCTCCATCCCATCCCCACTCATCCCCACTCATCCCCACTCATGCTCTCCCTACCCCAGTCATGCCTCCCCCACGTAACCCTGCCTCCCCCAGCCATGCCCCACTCATATCCACCCATGCCTCCCCCACCCCCCTCACCCCACTCATCCCAACTCATGCCTCCCCCTACCCACTCCATGCTCTCCTCCCTCCTCCAGCGTCGCGCCTAGTGGCCCGTCTGCCGAGGCCTTGTCAGGCCGCCGCATGTTCCATCCGCCAAGGTGGGCCTGGTGACGGGCTGCCGCGGTCCCTCCGGCAGGGCAGCGGCGCGGCCACCGGAAGACCAGCTCGTCACGGACTCGGAGGACATCCTGCTGCGACTGGGTCAGTCCACAGGCTTGGGCACCGACCCCGTCCTCCACTCCTGAAATATCTCGGCGACGACAGGCTTCGCCGCCAGCCGGCCCCGCTCCAGCTCCCGCCCGCGCCCACTCACGCCAGCGCGCGCTCTCACCCGCTCGCCAACCACTCCTCCCTCCCTCCCTCCCCCCTCCCCCTCCACTGGCTCATGCCCGCTCACCGACACCAACTCTTCCTTCCCCCGCCCTGTCCCCACCCACCAACCCCAACCAGGAATCGCTTGCGAGCCTCAGCGAGGAAGAGCGCCGAGCTACTGAAAAGCCTCGGGGCCGACTTCAGGTCCGTCCCTTGCCGGGAAAGGAAAGGGAAGGGTACGGAGGGAGGTGGGAGCGGCAGTGCTGCTTCGGGGGACGGGCTGGATGCAGGGTCGGAGGGCGTCGAGGAGCACAGAGGTCATTCATTCTTGATCCCAACCCCCCCCCCCCCCCCCCCCCCCCCGCCAATCACCTGACCCCCACCCACCCCTCCCAGCGGAACTTTGGCTGCCCACGGCCCTGGTCAATGTCCGGCACTCGCTGTCGGCTGCCTGGCCACCCTCTGGAGCCTAGTCCTTGTTCTCTGGCAATGCCGCTGGGCCTTCCAGGCGGAGTCCCCGAGCGTACTTCGAAGAACCCGCAGAGGCCGCCCTAGAGCCAGGTTGTTGCACCGTTCGATCTTGCATCTCCAGCGCGCCCGCATCCTGCATGCCCTTCTCCTGTTCTTCTTGCTGCTCCTCGTGCTCCTCCTGCTCTTCTTCCTGCCCCTTGTCCTGGTCCTCTCCTGCTCCTCCTGCTCCTCCTCCTCCTCCTCCCTCCTCCACCACCACCTCCACCACCCTCCTCCTCCTCCTCCCTCCTCCCCCCCTCCTCCTCCTCCTCCTCCTCCTCGACACCACCACCACCACCACCTCCTCCTCCTCCACCACCACCACCACCACCACCTCCCTCCCTCCTCTTGCTCCTCCTCCTCCTCCTCCTTCCTCCTCCCTCCTCCTCCTCCTCCTCCTGCTCCTCCTCCTCCGCCTCCTCCGCCTCCTCCGCCTCCTCCGCCTCCTCCGCCTCCTCCGCCTCCTCATCTTTTCATTTGCTGCGCTGGCTGACCGCAGAGGCCAGCGTTCGCAGACAGTCTCGCTGCTGGTGTGTGGCATGTCCATCCTTGGACGAGCTCCCGGAAAGAGTCGGTCTCTGACATCCGCCTCTCCATCAGCCGCCACCCACTCTCACCCCTCTGCTCCTCACCCATCCACCGTCACCCCAGCACACCTCCAGCCCCACCCACACGTCGCCCAACATCCCACACCATTCCACCCCATGCACCGTCACTCACCCTCGCTTGCCCTCCCACCCCACCCCCCTCACCCCTCGCTGAACATCACCCTCGCATCACTACCGCACATCACCATCATCACCATCCCATCTGGACCTTACCCAGCCGCTGTGCTCTCACCAACACCCTCCCTTCGCAACCTCCTCACCTTCCCTCCTCACCCTCACTCGCTGCCCATCCACCCTCGCTGAAGCCGCTGAGCCCCGGCTGGCGGCCGCTGATCATCCTGCTGCCCGTCCGGTGCGGCCTCGAGCACATCAACCAGGTCGGCCGCCCCGCCCCGGCCCTCACGGATCCCCGCCCCAACCATCGCCAGCCCCCCATCGCCACCACACGCCCTCCCTCACTCACCCTCATCCCTCCATTCGCTTTCTCTCTCTTGCCCGGCACCCTCATCCCCTCATGCGCTCTCCGTTGCCCGCACCCCATCTCCCCATCCCCTCGCTGCACTGCCTTCCCTCACCTGCCCTTCGCTGCCGCCTCCTTTCACATCTCACCTCCAGGTTCCTCCGCCACTGTCGCTCTCCATCGGTTCGCCCGCCCGACGCCAAAATCTGCACTGGTGTTTCTCTACAAAACAACAGCTTCTGCCGACCTGGTTCCGCGCCGTTTTCCCGTGGGAAAACTTCCAGTAATATTTTCCTCACGTCTTCTTTGTATGGCCGGTAAAACTGCCAGTAATATTTTCCTCGCTTCTTTTTTGTATGGCCGGTAAAACTGCCAGTAATATTTTCCTTCTGTCTTCTTTGTATGGCCAGTAAAACTGCCAGTAATATTTTTCTTCCGTCTTCTTTGTATGGCCGGTAAAACTGTCAGTAAGGCTTGAATGGCCAATAAAGTGTCAGTTTTATTGTCGTTGAATTTGAATGGGCAATAAATGGCCTGTAAATTTTAATGTCGAAAAATTGTCGATTTATCTCTCATTTATTCTCAGTTTTTGCTCGTTCGTATGGCCAATAAACTTTTACGGGGAATAAATTGGCAGTTTATTGGAAAACTTCCCTGTGGTGCAGGAACGAGGAACGAGGAACCAGGGACGAGGAACCAGGGACGAGGGACAAGGGACGAGGAACCAGGGACGTGAGACGAGGGACGAGGAACCAGGGACGAGGAACCAGGGACGAGGAACCAGGGACGAGGAACCAGGGACGAGGAACCAGGGACGAGGAACCAGGGACGAGGGACGAGGGACGAGGAACCAGGGACGAGAGGGAGAGTGGTGGATGCTGGCTGGTGGTGGCGGCTCCTCGACGGGGAAACGCAGGGGACTGGGGTGCAGGACGGACGAGTGGGACGAGTGGGCCTTCCTTCGCCACGGTCACTGAGTGGCGGGGTGATTGGTCCCGGCGGGCAGGGCACATCCCGGAGGCGACGGAGCTGAAGGGTCGCGGAGGACTCACCTGGAGGATGAGGTGCGCGACACTGAAGCGGGGCTTGATGAAGCCCTGGGACGGGAAACTCGCAAGGCGCAGACCGTCTACAGGGGTCCTGAACGAGGGGTCCGTTTGGCACGTGCTCACAACGAAAGGGAAGTCACCGATGTTCGAAATAGCAGGCATCATCTGGTGAAAATGCGTTTTCAGCAGTCAGAACGTTCGACTTTGTGGATGCTGTTGCAGACATTTGATTCTCACGTGATCCGAATTGGAGGCCGAGAAGCAGGCCGAGAATTCGATGAGGCGATAGGGGAAGAAAACGGGAGTGAAATCTGAGCTCCAAAAAGGAAAAGATCAGGTCAGAGCGCAGCTACGATGTGTGGCAGTTTCCCGGAGGATAGCTTATTATTCTTCACTTCAGATTGCAGAAGAGAATTTCAGAAATTGGAAGCCGGGGAGGATGAGACTAGCTTTGAAACCAGCTGCTTTTTTTCAATCATCTAATCCATTTTGTGAGAGTATTTGCATCTTGAATTGCCTGAAGAAAGCCGTGCCGTGACGAAGGGTCCGATCTTTCGTTCCCTTCAAAAAGATGGAGAGGATTTGCGGCACCCTCATATCGGTCATGTCCAAGGCACAACGCTCTTCCATTCCCTTGCCGTCTCGCGCTGCGTTGGGCTGGTCTATGTTCGTCGTCTCATTTCCCTCATCCCCAACTTCACCGTTTCGTGCATGCACAATGCACTTTTTCAGTCCAATCTTCAGGGCAGGATCCGAAATCATGGACCTCTTCCACTCTTTCGCGCACCTCCACCATCCAGTTTGGTACCCATCCACCTCCGTTTTCACGCTCGGTACTTCCTGTCTGCCCCACGTCCCTCCCCGCCTCCGCCCCTTCATCCCTCCCTTCCCCCTCAGCACCGGGGCCTCCGACAGCTTTGTCATCTCAGAAGCCCCTGCCCCCGGCGCACTTCACCACGGGCTACTGGAACACGCTCCACGACAGGATCATCGAGAGCCCCCACCCCTACACCACCAACTGGCAGACCATGGTGAGCGTCCCCAACGCCCGCCGACAGGCCGTCGACCGTGATGACAGTCCGCCCCGCCAGCCTCCACCCAGCAACGACCGTCCACGACTGATGTCGACTGCAGCTTCGTTGCCTGCTCGCCTTTGTCTTGTGCCTGCTGACCCGGTTTCCCGCTTTTCCTTCGCCGCCCACCCGCGTCCTGTCCAAGACCGCCTTCTTCTGCCCTGCACCCGCCCTGCCCTCACTTCCTCGACGATTCGCACTTGGCTCACCTGACCCCCCACCCACCCCCTCCCTCCCTGCAGCGCCCTCGTCCCAGCGGAACTTTGGCTGCTTCTTGGCGGGGCACCCGGACAAGGAGCCACGAAAGCATGTGCGACTACAAGGTGTGATTGTCCAGCGGGGCCCTCGACGCGGCCGCTCACCACGCCTTCCATACGATATGATCTTTTCGGATGGGGTCACGCCCGCCCCCTCGTCCATCACCCCCGCCCCGGCCGCCTCGCCCCTGCCCGCCGGAAACGAGTATTCCTTCCGTCTTCTTTGGATGGCCGGTAAAACTGCCAGTAATATTTTCCTTCCGTCTCCTTTGTATGGCCGGTAAAACTGCCAGTAAAATTTTCACAGCCGGTAAAAATGCCACTCAAGCGACTTGACTGGCCAATAAAGTGTCAGTTTTATTGTCGTTGAATTTGAATGCGCAATAAATGGCCTGTAAATTTTATGGCGATATATTGCCGATTTATTCTCATTTATTCTCAGTTTTTCCCAGTTCGTATGGCCAATAAACTTTTACAGGGAATTAATTGGCAGTTTATTGGAAAACTTCCCTGTGGTGGGGGGCCGAGGAAAGGGCACCACCCTGCCCGAGTTGGGACGAGGGCAAGCCGAAGGCGCAACCCGAAGGTACAGGGGTACACGTGGCCGTGGCCACCGGGGGCACCCCAGCGAGGAGGGGGGCCGCCGGAAGCGGAGTGCACGTGGCCGACACATTGGGGGGCCCCCGCGAAACGGGAAGGCGGCGCAGCCGCAGGCTCCCCGACGAGGGGGGGAGTGGACACAAGGCCCGCGCTCGAAGAGCGCAGAGGGTTCCTGGCCAGGTAGGCGGCCAGGGTCAAAGCATTAGGGGCCTGAGAAGCCAGAGGCGAACGAAGCGGAGGACGAGGCGATGGCGGCGGCCGGGGCGAAGACGGAGGCGACTCGTAGACCGGGGTAGACTCCCCAAGGAATTCCAGAGAGGGAACCGAAGAGGCCGAAGACTCCTCGTCAGAAGAGTCGGCCGAGGGCGTTCCCGCGGCCGAGTGCGGCCACAAGCCTGGTGCGGCGGGGACTCGAGGTCCGCGGGCAGGCGGACCGGGCGGGGACAAGGGGGCCGGCGGAGGAGGAATCCGCGGAAAGTGGAGCCCCTCCTCGAGGAGAGAAGCAAGACCCCCGGGCGAAGAGGGCCAGCCGTGGGCCATCGAGGGCAAGGCCGAGGGCGGGGAGTGGGGGCGCCAGAGCAACCCCAGCCCCGCCAGGCGTCGAAGACGAGGCGCGCGCGGAGGCCGAGGCCGGAGCCCCGGATTGGACGAAGGGCGAGGGGAGAGCGGGAGCCGCCGCACCACTCGCAACGCCCGCCGCAGGCAAGAGAGGCGCCACGCCCGCCGCAGGCAAGAGAGGCGCAACGCCAGCCGCAGGCAAGAGAGCCGCCGGAGCCGGAGCCGATGGCGTGACGGCCGCCGCCACCGGGGCAGGAGCCACCGGGGAGGAAGCCACCGTGGCGGAAACAACCGCGGGAGGTGCGGGACGCGGGACGTCGGGCACCGGAGGCGCCGGCGCGGCCGAAAGCCTCGCCCCAGCAAACTGGCCAAGAGAAAGGTCGGCCCTACCGAGCGGACCGGGATCAGATGAGATGATGTGAAGGAGGTGAGTCGTGCCAAACAGAACGACAGACTTCTCCACCGCGACCGAATTGGCCGAAAGAAGCTTCCCGACAGGCAAGAGCGCCAAAGTAGGGCTCCTACGGTCAGGGAAAGAATGAGATGATCGAAGACCGTGAAAGAGCAGCAGACATGGCCGCATTCACGCACATAGTCTCCATAGGCACAGAAACCGAAGGCTCGTTCGCCGAAACCGGCGGAGCGGGAGAGGGACTATGCGAGAAAAACAGATGATCGGTCAGTCCGAATCACCGCAAAACCAATCCAACACGGTTCACAAGTCGAACCGCGTGAAAACTGGTCGAAAAACAGCAAGGGAGCCGACCTCGAGACGGAGGGCTCCATTTTGCGTCTGAAGAAAGAAGATTCGTGCGCGAACCGGGGTGTAGCTGGCTATTCGTGCCGGTATCCGGTTGATTCTTTTCTTCTTTGCGCGAGGTAGGAAGATGCGCCGAACGCATCACTTCAAACGAGTAGAGAATATCTCTACTCCGAGGAACACAATAAAGTGTTCCCTAGAGTGTAACTTAAGTTTTGGGAAGTATCGACCCAAAACCGGCCCGAGGGTGGACCGGGCCACGAGGTAAGGATTCCGACCGAGATGGGGCCGGAGCCGGGCGCGGAGGCGCCGGCCGAGATTCCGACCGTGCCACCGGCCGTGCAGAGGACTCCCCCCTCACGGGCCGCGGAACCCTGGACCAATACCGGGGCAACGGCGGTGTCGCCTGCTGCCTGGGAAGCGACGGCAACGGAGCGGCCGGATCCGAATGGATCGGCGGGGCCGAATGAGGGGTGGGGCACGAGGCCGGAGAGACTGGCACCCGCCGGTCAGAAGACGGCTGCCCCAACGGCGAAGAGACGCCGGGGGAACGGCCACGGACAGAGGCCGGCGGAGCGAGCATCGCCCTGCCCAGCTCCGTGCGCGGGCGCCCAGCACTGCGCAGCGGCGAAAGAGATCGCGCGGGCGGCGAAGAGGACCGCGGAAGAGGCGGCGTCCTCGGCGAAGGAACTCGAGGGGCGGGCGTCACCGCCTGAGCCCCGGACCCAATGGGCCGCAAAACAAAATGGAGATTGCCCGGATCGGTCACACCCGGAGACGGGAGTGGCGATTCCGTAACACGTACGACCGGGCTGGTGATCACCAGATGCCAAAAACTTCTTGAGCAAAAGACCCCCCCCACTAATGGAAGTCTTGGGTTCATATCGTATCATGTCGGCTCGCGCCTCCATTCTACTCTTAGCTTTTCCTATTATGATGTTATTAATATGAGGGGGGCGTTACGATAGCATCATGAACGTCGTAGACGTGAAATGATGATAGAGTAACATATTATTATGGATACACTATATGATCTATTATTTCAGTAACTCTTCAGTAACTTATTAACTAGTAATATTTATGATTATATTTGGGCCAGGCAACATTCCGTATAGATAACCACAAGACTCTCGAAAAATGCACACCTTGTGCCGACGCACCACATTCACCAGACAAGCCCCCCATCCTCATCGCTCCTTCACCCAGGAGTCCTTCATGTATAATGCTGCAGAATGTGTATCTATATGTATGTACAGGTATATGCATGTATATAATGTAGAAAACGGAATATATTTTTTCAACATCAAAAGGAGAACCAGGCACTTATTCCAGAAGGACCCGCGCAGCTCCTTCTGCCGTGATCCGGGTGAAGTGGAGTACTTTGTAGCCGGGGTGGGGTGAACCCGGGGTTGCACTTGTCAGATCGACATCTGGAGGGACGGCCAGATCACCCTGAATGGTGTCGACAACCCAGGGTGGGGGTGCGTTGGGACCCTCGATGGGAGGGGCATGTAGCACCCACTGCAGGCCATTATTGCCTCGGGTGATTGTGAGCGTAAGAAAAAAGAGATGAACCCCGCTACTGACCTCGGACAATTGATGTTTTGATTGAAGCTGGAATGTAGAGATGTATTCCGTCCTGTTCAATCTTCCAAGAATGGAAAGCAATTTTTGAAGGGACTGTGGATGACACTGGATGAGGTGTGCTGTTCAGCCGGGCAAACTGTCTTTCAAACTCTGCCGAGCTTTCTGGGAGCAGTTTTGTCGCTTTGTCCTCGTGTTTGTCGGTCACCTCGTTCTTCATTTTATCATAGCTACATGGCGAAAAGTACGATGGAAGGAGTGACTCATGTACGCAGACTTCAATCTGGTCCGGACTTGTGTGGGGTTTTGCCTGTCTTCTCGGCAATGACTGCGACAATTCTGCTGAGAGGCTCTCCGTGGTGAAGTTGTTCGGCTTGCTTCTTCTGGATGTCCTCTTTGTCCACCGTGAGCGTGAAGAAGATTTCTTCTTCGCACTGGCCTCCTTCTTTGTTTTCTCTTCTCTCCGTCGGCGTCCGAGTGCTCTTCTTCTGTGGTATCCGAAGCGTCGGTGGATTTTGCAAGGTCTTCTTCGTTGTCGTCATCCACCACAACCAACCTTCTTTTGTTGCGTTTCGGCATGAACTCTTGGCGAATGGTTTGCCGGACGAGTATGAGTAACCCCAGGGGAGGTTCGCAATTCGCCGGAAAATGACTCTGACCTGGGTAAACCGAATTCGGGATGAATATTCACGCTTTCCCGTCACAGAACAACAGTGTCGAGGATTTTATGGATGCAGTTCGCTTGTTTTACACGAAATTTGGGAGAAATATGGCAGTCGTGCAAGCCAACTCGTCAGTGACATTTCCACATATTCATCTTGAAAACCCGAACAAAGAACAACCCAAATAAATTGCTCCGTTTCTATGAGTGGACAAACCAGTATAACACGCATCTTGTGGAGGGTGTTCACGAAGGAGTTGGTCGCGAGGCCAACCGAAAATTTATATGGAGAATGAGTGAATATTTGGCAACCAATATGAATGAGATCTCACTGGATGCGCGTTTTCATGAACCTGCGCCACAGGGACTGTTCGCACCTTGCGTTTTGTGCCTCGATGCCACGTATTTCCCCCTGCCCACGCATGCCGATCACGAGATTCATGCAAGATACTTTAATACTCATCGGAGGTGTGAGTGCCTCAAATATGAGGCAGCTGTGACCACCACAACGGGGCAGCTGTGCTGGTGGAAAGGGCCACTGATTGGATCGGCCCACGATTTGACCGTTTTCCGTCACTTTGGGCTTGCTGACCAGCTGCTGCCCGGCGAAAGAGTGCTTGCCGACTCTGCATACATTGGCGAGCCCTGTGCTGTCACCCCATACCGGCGCAACCAGATCGTCGGAGAGCGCAGGCTCCTTTTTAATCGCCACCACCACTCTGTGCGTGCCATTGTGGAGCAATTTTTCGGGCGTTTGTGCGACTTTTCTTGTCTGATGGAGACATGGCGCCATGACGAAGAGCTGCACATGTTCACCGCTCACGCCCTTGCCCAGACGACGGCCATCAAACTGCGTCATGAGCCCCTTCGCATCGACATCAACCCTCTCTTGTTGTAAGAAATGTATGCGAATATACAAAATCTACACTGTACATATATATATACACCGATCTGTACATATCTATGTTTATGTGCAATAGGAACCGCCCCGACCGGCCCATACATAAAAGTTGTAGAAACGAAGGTGACTATGCCACACGATCGCATGCATCGAGTACATTCATTCCCCAAAATGTATACAGTTTCTATACGGAATGTTGCCTGGCCCATTTTAATAGATATTAATAAGTTATGTTGATATAAGATCATATAAGTAGTTATATATAAGGAGTTACTAAAGGAGTTATTAAAGAGTTACTCGAAAGTTCGTGTCATAGAGGTAATGATCTTTATGATGGGTTTACGTCAGAAGATTTAACACAAGAAAGTTACCTAAAGGAAGATTTTCGGGTAGATTATTTGGGAAAATAGGGGTATTTCCTGGTAAGGATTTGGTCGTTTATTTTCTTTTGAGTAACTATTTTTAGTGATATTTCATAGATGATTTAGATCAGAAGAATGAAAATCAAGTATGATGAGAATATTCAGTAACTACATAAAGTAACTCCTTAATAACTCGATGAGTAACGAATGAATCCTAGATGGAAATCACATGGAAAAATACGAAAGAATGATAAACATAAAGGTCGTCAACAGGAGAAATTTCGGGGGAGAGTGGGAAAATTAGGGGGAAAAGATATGACATTTCATTTTACTATATCCTTCAGTAACTCTCTTTCTTTATCTTATTTATCATCACTTTAGATCATCATCTAATAATTATCGTCTCATAGATTCAGCTCATGACAAAACTAAATGAAATTCAATAAAAATAATATAAAGAAATATTATTATATTATATATGTTTTTAAAACCTGGGTGGGGTGGGTGGGTGGTGGGTGGGTGGGTGGGTGGGTGGGTGGGTGGGTGGGTGGGTGGTGGGTGGGTGGGTGGCCCGTATATAAAATATTGGGAAGTCCGTGAGTATATAAAATTTGCGGATTTCGCGCGACTCAAAAAATCGGGGTCTTCCCGTTTTCGCGAGTTTGTTATCACCAACTTTCCGGTTGATATCAAGTGTCACACCTACAAAAGATGGCTCGGCCTACTACTATATACTATTCATTTCTGGTGTAGGTGTGACACCTCCGGCTTCACGTTGCGCACCCTTTACTATCGTTATCTCCAGAACCCTTGCCGCTTCCCCGTCGGTAACGTCAAAACAAGCGCACACGCCGAGGAGGGGCCGCAAGAGCGAGTAAGGGGGTCTATCGAAAGTGTCACACGTTGGAAGTCCGAGGAAGACTTAGAGAAATAATAGGTAGTATGGCGAGCCATCTTTTTTCTCAGTAGACCCCTCGGACGTTAAACTCAGACCCCTCGCGTGTTGTAGGTGTGACACCTCGTACCTGCCGCAAGAGCGACTAAGGGGTCCGGAGGGGCTAAAAGGCGGAAGGGTCTCCGGCGGGGCCTAGCGAGAGTGTCACACCTACATTATTCCCAGGACTTCCGTGTGACACTTGAGATAGAGGGGTCCGGACGTTACGGGGAACGTGTGACACCTGCACCGAGCGCGGTGATGGAAGTCTTGGGAATATGTAGGTGTGACACTTGAGATAGAGGGGGTCCGGACGTTTGGGAGAAGGTGTGACACCGGCGGCGGTTACGAATCGAGGTTGAGAGTGTACACACGAGCGCGTTCCCCATTAACTCGCTTCTGGACTGATGTCCATTTCGTGATCTGATGCCCTGCCGTCAGCATGAGGTTGTACACCATCTCGTGCGCCTTGCTTGTGTCGAAACGCGAGACTACGTGAGTCGTCTTCAGTTCCTCTTTGTGCGATTCGAGAATTCTGATCACCGCCTCCGCTGAGGTTGAGCGCGCGGCATCGTTTGCACTGAACTCCAATGTCGTTCCTTCCCGCTGCGCTGTGTCCATTACCTCCTTCGCGATTCGAAGTACGATGCTGCGATCGATTTGCGGGACGACGGATGCTGCGCCACGCGTCTGAAGACCTGATCGCGCAACTGCTTTCTCCGTGCGGCCTTGCTCGGTGATGACGGCTGAGACCTTCTTGATTTGCGCGTTGATATCAGGTCGCGGGACGTCGGCGGGAAGCGTAGCGATCGTTTCTGAGCCAGTGCACTTGTCGTGAACGTTACGGAGAAGCGCAACGCCGCGCACGATGTTTGCTGTTCCGTGCGTTTCGCCTTGTGCCTTGATGAGTTTGTGGTACGCGCTGAGTGTTGCACGATGATGATAGATGATGACGTCGCGCGGTTGAACGTTGGATCCCGAGTCCGCATCCATCCCAAGGTCTCGAATCATTTCGTACCATGCCTTCTTCTCTTCAAACAGCGGATCACGGACGGTGAGCAGGTAAGCTGTGTTGTTTCGCACGCCAAGTTGAGTCATCTCCTCGGCTGTTGGTGTCCAGTGTTCCGGCGCGCGGGTCCAGTGGCCATCTGCATCCTGTGTCCATCCCATCAGGCAAATGATCTTGTTGCTCATATCGGGTTTCCACAGTTCGACGGGATCGAGTTCAGGCGCGCTCAGCTCCGCGAAGTTGAGGTTGTAGTTGTGCTGCTTCAAGGTCTGTACCACGAAGGGGAGGGACCCGTTCATCAACTCATTGCTGCGTGCATCCAGCATCGCAAGCACCTGCTGTGGAATCGTCCAATCGCAACGGCCATCGAAGAATGCGCGTTCGACGGTGTTGCCGAGCGAGAGGATTTGAGCCAGTGACTGGCTTTTGGCTTCACACTTACGATGTTGATAGACAATGAGACCTTCCTGCATTCGGTACTTGCGCACACGGAAGATGGCTTGCGCTGTCTCAATCGGACTCATCTCGCTGCTGATTTGATGGACGAACGTGTCGAAGTGGTCAACGTTGATGTCGACGCCTGCCGTGATGGTGCTTGTGTACATGAACAGCCGCGTGTTGTGGTCGACGAGATACTTGCTAATGTCGTTGGAGATGATCTCCCGTTTCTCGGCGAAGTGAGACACGTACTCATCGCCCTTCTTGTGCATCTCGTTATCTTTGCCGCTGAAGGTGACGATGTGGATGTCGGGTAGCTGAGCCTGAACGAATTGCCGAATCGATTCCATCACGTTACGACCCGACATGAAGCATGCAACGTGCTTGTCCTGTCGCAGCAGTCGCAGGATGGAGTCGGTCAGGAAGGTGAGTCCGCGGTTCTCTTTGCTTTGGCGGAAGCTTGCCTCCACGAACTTGACATCATAGGCTGGCATGTCCTTGTTGAAGTCGATGCGAGTGGCTTTGATCAGTTGACGTGGCCCATACGACGACATCATCGCCTCGAGCATGCGCACGGTGGACTGCTGTAGAAGGCCATCCATCGCGACAACATGATCTGCGTGCGTCATCAGCTCGCAAAGTGTCTGAACGATGCGTGTGTCGTCAGTGCTCTTCACCTGATTCAATAGGCTCTCAACTTCGTCGAGGACGAGATAACGAATGGTGCGTGCACCAACAGATGAGCCGAAGTCGGTTACGTCGAGACGTCCCAAGCTGTCCACCTGAATTACGAGGCGGGGATGTTGATGTATTGAGATCTGCTTTGCCGTCAAGTCCATGTATGACTCGAACGGAAGGCTATTCTCGGCGCGATAACGCTTCATGTAGTCAAACGCGAGTGTCCGACGAACTGAGATCATGACTGCCGTACAGTTGGGCTCCTCCACGGTGAGGATGCGGGCCAAGTTCTGTGTCTTACCCGATCCCATTCGCGCTTTGATGCAGGTGAGCCGATCCGTGATGGCGCAGTTGAGGTACTCGTCGGCGCGATGATCGGCTTGGAAGGTCGGACAAGCCGCGTGCAGTTGCTGAAGCTTTTGATGATACGTTACCTTCGCGTTGTACTTGAACGTGGCCACCTTGTCTTCGTCACGGCACCGCGAGCAATGAAATACGAATTGGCTTGAGCTTTGCGAGATCCAACCCCCATCTTTCGTGTGCATCCTGTCGCACAACTCGCACATGTACGGCTTTGACGGAACGATACGAATGCGGCCTTGTTTGCTTCCTGTGTCTTGTACTCGCCGAACTTGTCTGCAAGATACTGCGTTAGGCCAGCTGGGAAGTTGGTTGCTTGCGCCTGATAGATGATCGGGTCAACCTCGATGAGCTTCGAAGTCGAGGGCTTGCGTTTCGAACTCGGGCGCGCCAGCCGTATACGTGATGAGTGACTCTAAGATGCGATCGAGCGTCACAGACTCGCAACTGGGGATCGCTTTCTGGCCGGACCACGCGATTCGCCATGACGAGGCTCGCATCCGTCTTGACTAACTTATCTTGTGTGAAACAGCGCATCGTGTGGCCTTGCGCGTAGACGCCATCATCAATGCAATCGAAGCTGCAGT
>JAPMOS010000446.1:2500-15834 GCA_027972325.1 Paratrimastix pyriformis | reverse complement strand
ATCATCATCATCATCATCATCATCATCATCATCATCATCATCATCATCATCATCATCCAATCATCATCATCATCATCATCATCATCATCATCATCATCATCATCATCATCCAATCATCATCATCCAATCATCATCATCATCATCATCCAATCATCATCATCATCATCATCCAATCATCATCATCATCCAATCATCATCCAATCATCATCCAATCATCATCCAATCATCATCATCATCATCATCATCATCATCATCATCATCATCATCATTCAATCAAGAACTGGCGTCAGAGGAGACTGTTCCATGATGATGGTCAGCATCATCATATCATCATCATCATCATCATCATCATCATCATCATCATCATCATCATCATCATCATCATCATCATCATCATCATCATCATCATCATCATCATCATCATCATCATCATCATCATCATCACCACCACCATCCATTCATCATCAGTCAGCATCATCCAGTCATCATTATCCAGTCATCATCATCCAGTCATCATCATCCAATCAGCATCATCCAATCAGCATCATCCAATCATCCAATCATCATCATCCAATCATCATCATCATCATCATCATCATCATCATCATCCAATCATCATCATCATCATCATCATCATCATCATCATCAGCATCATCATCATCCAATCAGCATCATCCAATCATCATCATCATCATCCAAGCATCATCATCGTCCCAAGCATCATCATCATCCAATCATCATCACCCGATCTTCATCATCATCATCCCGCCCGCCTCTGTGGCTGCCCCCCATCCATCCATCATCACATCATCCAACACCACACTCTGCACCCCCCACCACCAACCAGGTGCCCGCCACCGCCGCCCCGACCGCGCCTCTTCCCCTCCCCTCCCAACCTCTGGCCACTACCACCACCACCACCACCACCACCACCACCACCACCACCACCACCACCACCACCACCACCACCACATCCCTCCCTATCACCGCCACCGCCCCTGTCGCTGCCACTGCCACCCAACCCGCCTCCGAGGCCCCCCTGCCACCCGCCACACCCACCCTGCTCCCTCCCGATCAGCAACCGGTACCCACACTGACACCCGCGCCTAGTGAGACATCGTCACTCGCACCAAGTCTTGCCAGCCTGCCCGTGTTGGGGCTCCCGGTGGACGGAGCAGCGGCGGCGGCGGCGGGGCCGCGGTGGGATGTGCGAACCCTGGAACGGGCACTGGCCGCGTGCCTCGGAACAGCACGTCTGTTTGTGTGTCGTGATGTGTGTGTATGTGTCGGGATGATCTGTGTGTGTCAATGTCTGTGTGCCTGTGTGTGTGTTGATGATTATATGTCGATATTATGTATGTATGTGTCGGGATGATCTGTGTGTGTCAATGTCTGTGTGTCTGTGCGTGTGTGTGTCGATGATTGTGTCGATGTTGTGTGTGTATGTGTCGGGATGATCTGTGTGTGTCAATGTCTGTGTGTCTGTGCGTGTGTGTCGATGATTCTGTGTCGATATTATGTGTGTGTATGTGTCGGGATGATCTGTGTGTGTCAATGTCTGTGTGTGTGTGTGTGTGTGTGTGTGTGTGTGTGTGTGTGTGTGTGTGTGTGTGTGTGTGTGTGTGTGTGTGTGTGTGTGTGTGTGGTGTGTGTGTGTGTGTGTGTGTGTGTGTGTGTGTGTGTGTGTGTGTGTGTGTCGGTGATGTGTGTCGATGTTGTGTGTGTGTCGGATGATCTTTGTGGGCCCTGATGGTGGAACGGTTTATTGGGATGCGTGTGCCAGAACGGGCTGGCCGCGTGCCTCGGAACAGCACGTCCGTTTGTGTGTCACACATTACACCATACACTCATCACACATCACGATGCTGATGATGACTGGATGATTGGATGCTGATGATGACTGGATGATTGGATGCTGATGATGACTGGATGACTGGGTGCTGATGCTGACTGGATGATTGGATGCTGATGATGCTGACTGGATGATTGGATGCTGATGCTGACTGGATGATTGGATGCTGATGATGCTGACTGGATGATTGGATGCTGATGATGCTGACTGGATGATGATTGGATGATGATGATGACTATGCTGATGAGAGAATCTCGGCGGATGGTGGCAGAGGACGATCGATGATCTGCACCGGAATGAGGGCGCGTCGGGGGCACGTATATTTTGTTGGTAGAGATCGATATGATATGGCTATCTGACCAAATCTGCTCACCCCTCGCTGCATACCACAAAACAGCAGCCGGGGAGGCGGTCGGCCCTGAGGTTTCACCTCCCGACCCGGCTGCTGTGCGGGCCGTTCGGGATGTGCTTGAGAACCCGACCCTGTGCCGGATCGCCAAGTGTCTCTACGTCCTCCAGGTCCGATCTCATCTGCATCATCCATTCATCATCCATTCATCCAATCAACATCAGCATCGGCATCCAGTCATCATCATCATCATCCAATTGTCATCATCCAATCATCATCATCCAATCATCATCATCCAATCATCATCATCCAATCGTCATCATCCAATCATCATCATCATCATCATCATCATCCAATCATCATCATCATCATCCAATCATCATCATCATCATCCAATCATCATCATCATCATCCAATCATCATCATACAATCATCCAATCATCATCATCATCATCAACAACAACAACATCATCATCATCATCCAATCATCATCATCCAATCATCATCATCATCATCATCATCATCATCACCATAACACAATTCCGTTGAGGTGGCCTTCCAACTCACTTGCTCGTCTCTTCCCGTCTGTAACAATCTGCCATGCCTTTGTGTTTGTGTCATCTGTCTGTCTGTCGGTGTGTCGTGTCCTGCTGTGACAATCTGGCCCTGTCATGCCATGACTTTGTGTATGTGTCATCTGTCTGTCTGTCGGGTCTTGTCTGTCCGTCTGTGACAATCTGGCCCTGCCATGCCATGCCTTTGTGTATGTGTCATCTGTCTGTCTGTCGGGTCTTGTGTCTATTCGTCTGGCGCAGCGGGAGCGGGAACGAGATTTGATGCTGCAGCGGAACCAAGTCCTGCAGCACCAACAACAATTCTGGCAATCGCTCGAGCGCGTCCACCAGTCCGTCATCCTAATCATCATCCAATCATCATCATCATCATCATCATCATCATCATCATCATCCAATCATCATCATCATCATCATCATCATCATCATCATCCAATCATCATCATCATCATCATCATCATCATCCAATCATCATCATCATCATCATCATCATCAGCATCAGCATCATCATCATCATCATCATCATCATCATCATCATCATCATCATCATCATCATCATCATCATCATCATCATCATCCAATCATCATCATCATCATCATCATCCAATCATCATCATCATCCAATCATCATCATCATCATCATCCAATCATCATCATCATCATCATCCAATCATCATCATCATCATCATCATCATCCAATCATCATCATCATCATCATCATCATCATCATCATCATCATCATCATCATCATCCAATCATCATCATCATCATCATCATCATCATCATCATCAACCACTCCGCCTCTTCTGCCGTTCAGGCAACGCGTGTCGCGGGCTGACCCCCAGTCGGCCGAGCGGGTCAAGGAGGTGAACGCCGCTGACGTGTCGGTCGCCATCACCCCCCCACCTCCGCACCCGACCCCACCACCATCTTTCACATTTCATCAGCATCAGCATCAGCATCAGCATCAGCATCAGCATCAGCATCATCATTCGATCATCATCATCCAATCATCCATCATCCAACCATCATCATCATCATCATCCTCCTCCTCATCATCATCCAATCATCATCATCATCATCATCATCATCATCATCATCATCATCATCATCATCATCATCATCCCATCATCATCCAATCATCATCATCATCATCATCATCATCATCATCATCATCATCATCCAATCATCATCATCATCCAATCATCATCATCATCCAGTCATCATCATCATCATCATCATCATCCAGTCATCATCATCATCATCATCATCATCATCATCATCATCATCATCATCATCATCCAATCATCATCATCATCATCATCATCATCATCATCATCATCATCATCATCATCATCATCATCATCATCATCATCCAATCATCATCATCATCCAGTCATCATCATCATCATCATCATCATCATCATCCAGTCATCATCATCATCATCATCTTATTTATCATCTAATTCCGTGCGCAGAAAAACAAGGGCGTCATGAAGGCGGAGATGGTCGCCCACGACCGGAGCATCCAGCAGTCCCTCGATGAGATGATCACCACCCAGCAGAAGGTCTCCTCCTCCCCGCCTGCCTATCCACCCCCCAAACTCACCGTCTCCATTACCCCAGGTTCTTGAGCAGTCATCCGTACCCGGGTTCATGCCCACAACGGAACTCCCTTGGCTCAGCTTCCAGCGGACCTTCCTGTTGGCCCTCTTGGAGCGGGCAAACCAGCTGTCTGATGAGACTACCCCCCCGGGTACCGTTGGCGCAACTCCCCAGGTGGAAATGGCTCCCACCCAACCACCACCACCACCGCCGGCACAACAACAAGGACTGGGAATGCCCGGTCGTCCTTTTCCCACGCTGGCATCGAGGTGAAGGCAATCACATCATTCTTCGTTCGACGGCGCAAGAAGTAAATTTTTCCCATTCCGCCTTTTTTTTTTTTTTATGCTGTTTGAAGCGAAAAGAAATCCTGAATCGGTTTGGGTCCGGATCGCCATCGGATTTTCTCACCACCGACTCCCCCGTGACCCGATCATGCGTCAGAATCCTGGGAAGAGAAATATATGTGAATGAGCAAACAAATCAACCGTTTCGGAGCGGAGCCAATCCAAAGCCGGCGGTGTGACGCCCTGATGATGATGATGTTTGACTTGAGGTGTGTCGTCAGTGCCCTGACACACACCGCCCGCCGCACCTTCCCATCCGAGCATTCGCGTCTTTTCAAAAAATGATGAACACCAGCGAGACCGAGACCAGCAGCGTCCCTGAATCCTCCGAGCCTGAGGTGTCTTCGGAGGCGGAGAGCCTCGGCTTGCAGCGGGACCTCACCGAGAAGTGGGCTCTCGCATCGGCTCAGTCCGCCTCTTCGATTGAAGAAGAGCTGCCCTTCGATAAGCTCGGTTATCGCCTGCTCCGGAATATCAAGAAGGTCCGCACTAATTTTCAGTCCTGTAGACATTATGACAATCGTTACTCATCTCGTAGCATTATGGGATTCGTTGCCAATCTGTTTGCAAGGCCGCCCTCATTGAGATGCTCTTGAACCGCTTCAAGGAAATCGATCTGGACGAGTCTCGCGTGGTTTGCCACATTGTTGTGCTCGATCGCCCTCCTAACGTCTTTTCCTTAGCTTGCGTCATTTTCCAAGAAGATTCAGCATCGCTGTGGATCACCCTCCCAGCTGTAGGGGATTTATTCCCCGTGAGATGGTGGTATTCTTTTTGTGTTTTGCCGATTCTGCAACTTACCAGCAGACCGTCGTTTCTTATTGTTTTTTTTCTTGTGAATTTGTTTTTTTGCACAGCTTTTTTTCTGCGCTTGTTCGTCAGCGCCTGATTGATTGATCAAGACTCCCCTCCTCTTCTCCGCCTCTCCGCCTCGCTTTTCTTGTCCGTCGTGCGTTTTCTTGTTTGTTTGTGTTGTAGCTTTCGGTTCTTATTCTCGTTGTAAACTTGATCCCAGCTCATCCCTCCCTCCCTTCCGCTGTTATTTTACTTGTGAATTCTTCGCCTCTCCTCACCTGCTCCTTGCTGTATTATTTCCAAGTTATTGGAACCGGACCTCTGCCGGACATGCTCAATGTCTCCCTCCTCCGCGCACCCACATCCGTGCGCGCACCCCCCATCTTTTCGACCAAGCTCACCCCGCTTGTGATGCGATCCTTCTAATATCAATTCGAGTCGCACGAGATGACAGCAAGATCATTGTCGAATCGAACTCTGCCTTTTTTTTTTCTTCCAACCTCGCCGCACACGATCACAGGGCCACGCCAAGCTGCTTGGCCATGGCGGTTAGGTTCTTCTCGAGCGTCTTGAGCTTGTGGGCTCGTGCGGCTAGTGCCAGGGCGGCCACGCTCTCCCGGGTGATGGAATGCATCACCCGCCAGTAGGCCAGGAGCTGAACGCCATCACGGGGGTGAGGAAGAAGATGAGGCGGGGTTTGGAGCGACATAGGGGGATGTCGACATGGGCATGGGGGGATAGCGACCTTGAGTCTGCTCAGGGAGAACCGCTCCCCCAGGGCGCTCAGCCCCACGCAGCTCACGGCATCCTGAGAGGGGAGGGGGTGTGACCATGCCAATGAGCGTGCTGACCTCGGGGGGTCCATGAACATGACACCACCACACCACCGCCACCACCACCATCCCACCGCCACCACCGCCATCATCCAATCATCAACATCATCCTCATCATCAATACAGACGGCTTCAGGGGGAATGTGGTCCGCGTACAGGAAGCCCAACAAGTACCGCATCATCATCATCATCATCATCATCAACATCATCATCAACATCATCATCAACAACAACAACAACAACAACAACATCATCATCATCATCATCATCATCATCATCATCATCATCATCATCATCATCATCATCATCATCATCATCATCATCCAATCATCATCATCATCATCATCATCATCATCATCATCATCATCATCATCATCATCATCATCATCAATACAGACGGCTTCAGGGGGAATGTGGTCCGCGTACAGGAAGCCCAGCAAGTAGCGCAACAACGGTGCCTCGATTTCACAGTCCGGCAACCCGGCCAGGGCCTCCGGGGGGCAGTTGACGATACAGGAGGATGGGATTGGCGGATCCAACCCAGGGGTGGCGGAGACTGCCGTGGCGGCGATCACCCCGGCGGCCGTGGCAGGGGGGGAGCACCATGGAGGTGACGGGGAAGGGGTTGGGGAGACGGGGGGGAGGAGACTGGGGCGGGAGCGGCGCGGAACGAGGAAGGGCACGAGGTCCTTGCACCGGATGCGGATGAGGGAGCCGTGGGCGGTCACCTGGGATAGAGATAAGATGATGGTGATGATGACGATGATGATGATGATGATGATTGGTGGTGGTGATGATGATGATGATGATGATGATGATGATGATGATGATGATGATGATGATGATGATGATGATGATTGATGATGATGATGATTGATGATGATGATGATGATGATGATGATGTTGTTGTTGTTGTTGTTGTTGTTGTTGTTGTTGTTGATGATGATGATGATGATGATGATGATGATGATGATGATGATGATGATGATGATGATGATGATGATGATGATGATGATGATGATGATGATGATGATGATGATGATGCGGTACTTGTTGGGCTTCCTGTACGCGGACCACATTCCCCCTGAAGCCGTCTGTATTGATGATGATGATGAGGAGGAGGAGGATGATGATGATGATGATGATGAGGATGATGATGATGATGATGATGCGGTACTTGCTGGGGATTCCCCCTGAAGTCTGCTGTATGGCCCCCATGATGATGTTGATGTTGATGATTGGATGATGACGATGACGATGACGATGACGATGATTGGATGAGGATGATGATTGGATGAGGATGATGCTGATTGATTGATGCTGCTGCTGCTGCTGATGATGATGATGGTGATGATGTTGTTGATGATGATGATTGGATGATGACGATGACGATGATTGGATGATGATGATGATGATGATGATGATGATTGGATGATGATGATGATGATTGGATGACGATGATGATGATGATTGGATGATGATAGTGATGGTTGGATGATGATCTGGATGATGATCTGGATGATGATCTGGATGATGCTGATTGGGCGATGATGATGCTGATGATTGTATGATGATTGTGTGATGATAACATGATGATAGCATGATGATAGCATGATTGCATGATTGCATGATAAGTGTGTGTGTCTGTGGGGTGATATATACCGACCATGGCATGGCTGGCGGGGCAGGCAATGAACGAGTCGGCCGTCGCCCAGTCGTCCGTCATGGCCAGCAGATCGGCCGTCAGTGTCGACACCACCGGGCACTCTACAAACATATTTTTTTGAATTGAATTTTTTGTAAATTTTTGAATTGCTGGGGGTGATGGTGATGATGGCGATGATGGCGATGACTGGATGATGTTTATATGGCCAGCAGATCAGCCGTCAGTGTCGACACCACCGGGCACTCTACACACCATCCGCAGAGTTGAATTTTTTTTTTTGAATTTTTGAATTTGGTGCTGCTGCGGCTGATGATGATGATGATGATGATGATGACTGGATGCTGATGCTTGATGCTGATGCTGATGATGATGATTGCATGTTGCTGCTGCTGCTGTGACAGACCTTTTTCAATGGGTGTCTCACCTCCGTCCATCCCAGCCACAGTCGGCGGCGGCGGCACGGGTGGTGCCCGCTGTTGAAACCTGGCCGGACTCGGGCACACCTCATCCACCTGTCCGCCACTTGACCCGGCCGAGGACGGCGAAGGGGGCGGGGGACCCATGGCCAGGGCGGCTGCGGTGGCTGTCGCCGGGGGGGTCGGCGCGCGGTCGACCGGTGGGGTGGTGGTGGTGATGCTGACGGAGGCGACGCGAGACATGGTGGAAGCGGAGGGGAGCAGAGGTGGCCGGGGCAGGGCGGCGTGTGGCGAGGGAGGCGGGCGGTGGCGGGGCGGGGCGGGGCGGTGGGTGGGGGCCGGGTCGAGGTGGGAATGGGGCCCAGGGCATGCTCGAGCTCGGAGTCGGTCAGGGTGTGGGCGGGCGGGGTCACTGCACGCAAACAGATGATGATGATGATGATGATGATGATGATGATGATGATGATGATGATGATGATGATGATGATGATGATGATGATGATGATGATGCCTGGATGATGACTGGATGACTGGATGATGATGATGATGATGATTGGATGGTGATGACGATGATGATTGGATGATGATGATGACGACTGGATGATGATGATGACGACGACGACTGGATGATGATTGGATGCTGCTGCTGCTGATGATGATTGGATGGTGATGATGCTGATGATCGGATGATGATCACGGACCCATGCGGAGGGCATAGAGGTCACCCAGGCAGCCCTTGCCGTGAATACCGCCGTGCACCAGCATCGTGTCCTCAGGAGCGCTGCCCGTCACCACCGCAATGTGCGAGAATCTGTCCGCCCCACACACAGCCCGTCAATATGATGATGATGATGATGATGATGATGATGATGATGATGATGATGATGGTGATGATGATGATGGTGATGATGATGATGATCGGATGATGATCGGATGATGATCGGATGATGATGATGATTGAATGTGATGATATGATGAGGATTGGATGATGATGGCTATGTATTGATGGGGGCGGTAGCGACCTCGGGTCAGGCGGACTCCCCACCGTTCGCAAGCAGCGCCATTGCTCCTGATCTGCAGGAACAGCCCCCCATCAGATCAAGCACAGCATGTAAGACGACATCATGAAAATGAGGTTCGCAAGCAGCGCCATTGCTCCTGATCTGCAGGAACAGCCCCCCGTCACATCATGAAAATGAGGTCCCGTCCAGCGTCATCATCATCATCATCCTCATCATCATCCAATCATCAACATCATGCAGTCAGCATCATCATCATCAGTCATCATCATCATCATTCATCATCATCATCATCATCATCATCATCATCATCATCCAGCCAAACATCCAGCAATCAAATCATCATCATCATCATCATCATCATCATCATCATCATCATCATCATCATCATCATCATCATCATCATAGGCAGGGGAACGCATACAGACTGGCCATCGAAGGCCCAGAGGTGGTTCATGGGTTCATATAAGGGTCATATGGGCATAGGGTCATATGGGCATACAGACTGCCATCGAAGGACCAGAGGTCGTTCATGGAGCCGACCTCGGAGTTGCCCCCGAAAACATACATCGCGTTCTCCGAGACCTGCACAGGCCCGCAGATGATGATGATGATGATGATGATGATGATGATGATGATGATGATGATGATGATTGGATGATTGGATGATGATTGGATGATGATGATGCTGATGATGATGCTGATGATGATGCTGATGCTGATGCTGATGCTGATGATGATGATGATGATGACTGGATGATGATGATAATGCTGATGCTGGCGTGCGCGGTGGTGGTTGTGGGGTGGTGGTGGTGGAGCGCAGGGGCGCAGGGGCGGACCACGGCCGTGTGGCAGAAGCGCGGCTCGGGGCAGGGCCCCGTCACGTTGACCAAGGACCACTCCCGCGATTCTGGAGATGGGGAACCACATGATGATGATGATGATGATGATGATGATGATGATGATGATGATGATGATGATGATGATTGGATGATGATGATGAGTGGATGATGATGATAATGATTGGATGATGATGATAATGATTGGATGATGATGATGATGATTGGATGATGATGATGATGATGATGATGATGATGATGATGATGATGATGATGATGATGATGGTGATGATGATGATGATGATGATGATGATGATGATGATTGGATGATTGGATGATTGGATGATTGGATGATTGGATGATTGGATGATTGGATGATGATGATGATGATGATCATGATGATCATGATGATGATGCTGCTGATGATGATGACTGGATGCGGATGCGGATGCTGATGATCTGGATGATGATGCTGATGACGATTGGAAGATGCTGCTGATGCTGATGATGCTGATGATGCTGATGAGGAGGATGATGCTGATGCTGATGCTGATGATGCTGATGATGCTGATGGGGGGGGGGGGGGGGTGGCGATACCGACCGAAGCTATATGACCAGAGCGCATTAGACTTGGCCACACCGCTGATGCCCCCAAAAACCAGCATCCGATGCTTCAGCACAACCGCGCTGTGGTAGGCCAGGGGTGGTGGCTGTAACCCCGTCGAGCGAAGCAGAGTCCACCGACGCAGGGCTGATATTTTTTTGCCAGAGGGGGATGAGAGTGAAGTGCCCGGGGGTGACAGCCACAGACCAGGTGAGAATTCATACAGATCGTTATAAAACCGATCGGGTTGGCCGGCAGCCGTGAAGAGCCCCCCAAAGACGTAGAGGCAGTCGTTGTGGGCCACCACGGAGTGCGAGGTGCGTGCCGACGGGGGTGAACCCACCCGAATTTCGCTCCAGCTCCGCTTGACGAAGCTGTACTCCCACAGCTCGTTGAGTCGTTTGAAAAAATCTACGCGCTCAGTCCGAATAAGAGGCCCTGGATGGGAGTGACGACACAGACCTTTGCCACCGAAAATGTATATGCTGTCCCCGAGGACGGTGGCAGAGTGCGAGTAACGATCAGGAATTGACCCTTCCACCTGCCGCACATTGCCCGTTTCTGCGGAGAGAAATAATACCGTCGGAACTCCGCAAACAAACCTGGATCAACTTCACAGAGACTGCCCGGTGCAGATTGTGGCCCACAACCGCCAAAAATATATAGTTTCCCCTTATAAAACACGCCTGAATGTGTGTTTCGGGCCACCGCAGCCTTGAGGGGCTTCCAGATCCATTCCATCGCTGAAACGAACAAACTCGGCCTAGCCTGTACACCCCGGTTGGTTCTATACCCTTTCATGCAAACCCAGCAGCCATCACCACAGCAACAACGCAAGGTATTTCGCTGCGCCCTCTGCGCTTTTGAGTCACGATATGACAGTTTTGGTCCATCGACACTCTCGCCAGCCCTCGCCTTTCTCGAGAACTGTTATTCCCTCACAGACCCGTTTTCTCCATTGGCGAACCACAGCGTTGCGATTGGGGCGCATTGCTCACTCTGCGACAAACCCGTGTGCCTTTCTCCAGGGTGCAGCATTTTCTACTGCCACCGGTTTTGCCTAGAGTGCGCACGACAGCATGCCGATGCCTTTCCCCCGCCCATCCAGAAGGTCTGTCCCTGCCCAATTTCACATTTTTATTTTTATTTTTTTTCTTCTTATTTAGGAAATTGCCCGAGATCGGGCGACCTCAACCTCCGGTTGAAACCGCCCCGGATATCATCAAGGGTTGACTTCTGAACTCCGGCATCATGCCCTCCACGGCCTTTTCACCGTGGGAACACATTGGGGGTACTCAAGACCTCCGTAATTTCCCGGCTTCGACTTGGGCGATGCCCTCGTTGGAAAGGCCTCCAACCATTATTCATCGGGCCCATCTCAATAACCCCGGGTGGAGGAGGCTCAGTCTCCTCTCGCCCCTTGAGTGGCTCCTTCCCCCACCTTCCGCCATTGCCTGCCTGCCTGCCCGCCTACCTGCCCGCCCAGACCAGACGGCTTCGGCCCAGGGGGAACAGCCACCCAAGAAAAAACAAAAAAAAAAGCTCACTTCACAACATGCCTTCTTCTCGTGGTCATGGCCAATCATCATCATCATCATGATCGAGAACGGGGGGGCGAGATGAGGGGGGATCAAAAATATTTTTCATCATTCAAGCGACGAACAAGGTTTGAAATTTGAAAAAAAAGAGGGAGGGGGGTATAGCCCCATGACCCACTTTTTGCACAGAGGGCGGAACGGGACGCAGGTTGACGATGCACGAGGACGGGATGGGTGGATCCAACCCAGGGGTGGTGGAGACGGCGGTAGCGGCTATCACCCCGCCGGCCGTGGCAGGGGGAGAGCACCCATGGGGGTGACGGGGAGGGGGTTGGGGAGACGAAGATCACCATCATCATGAGCATGGAGGTGGGGGATGGGGGTGTGTGGATGGGGAGGGATTTTGGTAAAGGCGGCACAGGATTCGGATTTCATCATCATCACTTTTTATCCAGGAGATTGTTCGAGAAGGTTTTCAAAAATCAGACAAGGAGGGGTGGGGTGTGATGTCGACATACCCCCCCAGGGGTGGGTGATGTCGACATATCCCCCCAGGAGGTGAAATCGACATATCCCCCCAGGGGTGGGTGATGTCGACATACCCCCCAGGAGGTGATGTCGACATACCCCCCGGGAGTGGGGAATGCCGACATACCCCAGGGGAGTGAGGAATGTCGACATCATCCCCCAGGGAGTGGGGAATGTCGACATACCACCCACCACAGGGGTGATGGAGGCCAGTGGGCGGGAGACTCGTGAGGTGGGGTTTCAGCTGACCCGCTGCAGCCTGGAGGATGGGTACAAGTCTGCAGCCACCACCGGACAGACAGCGAGAGAGAGAGAGAGAGAGAGAGGATGATGATGATGATGATTGATGATGATGATGATGATGATTGGAT
>JAPMOS010000445.1:0-15875 GCA_027972325.1 Paratrimastix pyriformis | reverse complement strand
AGGACCTGAGGAAGGAAGAGAAAGCAAATTTTATATTTTGATGCTGCTTTCGCTGGCTCCTTGTCTTTCTCTCAGAGAGGAAGCTGACAGTACATTCTTCTGAAGCTTCGAAAACCAATGAACATTCTTGGATGCCCGTGACCTGACCTCTTCGGCCACAGCTGCCGAGGCTGACCCTGGGCCGACCTCAGCTGCCGACCTGGCTGAGCTCGGCTGCCGACAGCCGACCTCCGGCCGACCCTGGGCCGACCTCAACTGCCGAGTTCGGCAACCTCCGACCCCGGCAGAGCCGTCGGCCAGGGTCGGTCAGGGTTAACCGGGGGTTGGCTGAGGTCGGCAGCCGAGGTCGGCCCAAGGTCGGCCGGGGTGGCCGAGGTCGGCTGCCGGGGTCGGCCGAGTCAGATTTCTCGCCGACCCTGGCCGACCTCACCTGACCTCAGGCCGACCTCAGGCTGACCTTGGCCGACCCTCGCCGACCTCGGCCGACCTCGGCGCCGACCTCGGCCGACCTCGGCCGACCTCGGCACTGCCGACCTCGGCAGGAAAATTGTCCGCCGTGAACAACACCTCCGGATATCTATATAGTGATGCAAATGGTAATATCACCGCAACTACTGTAACTTCCACTTCTGCTCAGTCTCTCGCTGCTAATAGTGGCTCTTCCACTAATATCTCATCGAATAATAATCTTATTAACATTTCTGGTGATACTACAAGTTCATACTTTAATGCAAATAACGCTAACTTTGGAGTTGTTTTTAATGTTGGAGGGGCTAATGTGATTAACTTTGGTAAGACTCGTGTGACTTCACCTGTCATATTAGCTACTGCTCAATCAACTGGTGATTCTCTGCAAATGTACATCGATACTACTGGAAAAATACATGTTCCTACATCCTCAATTCGATACAAGGAAAACGTAATGGATATGGCTGATACGTCATATTTATATAAGTTACGTCCCGTCAATTTCAATTACAAGGCTGATGAGAAAAAGGTCAAATGCTATGGTCTAATAGCTGAAGAATGTGTTGATGTATGTCCTGATTTAGTATATTACAAGGATGGCGCTGTTGAAGGTATTCGACAAGATCGTTTGCCTTTCATGATGCTCAATGAGATGAAAAAACTAAAGGCACATTGTGATTCATTAACAATTGAAAACGCTTCACTAAAAGCACAAATAGAAACATTGAAAACTGCTGTAGCGGAAATCAGACAGATGATTTCTGTAACTTTCGAAACGACTCAACCTTCATCAATTGACAATGGTAAGATGGCATTTTATGTCGCTGACGACTCTACACTGAAGGCTACATGGAAGATAAACAATGTACGACAAGCTACCAATATTTAAGCAAAAAGAGACTTTGAATTGTCTGCTTTCTTCTTCCCTTCTTTCACTATAAGTAGCTGTTTGCATGAGGCTGAGATTCCATAATGCTGCTTATCATCAACCCATACTTTAAGTTGAACTATCATTTTAACTGTGCTCCCTGGATTGACGGCTTTCCGTAAATCCTCATTTGTTTGTATTGTTGTGTCCTGTTTTACCTCACCATCTTCATCTTTTCGGAAGACACTCGGATACAGTGTATCTGCATATCCAACTGCTACTTTATAGTAGCTCGGAAACTTGTCATTATCACTCGTCTTGGCAAATGATTTGTATTGAAATTCATCTGGTTTGCCTTCTTCAAAAGTACCATTCACAATGCTTTCCACATTGTTTTGACAGTACTTCTCGAGCTTGTCTATCATCTTCTTAAAGTCATCGCCTACATTCTCAACTGGTAACCTGATGGTTTTAGTGTTCTCGTAAAAGTTCACTCCATAAGGTCCTAAGTCGATTTGTGGCGTCTCAACTAATAGGTTACTACCATTATGTTCAATGTGACACATCTTCATTGTCTTCTCTTGCTTCCTGGACGATTCAGATAAGGCTTCAATTGACAGCTTCTTAACTGTGAAATCGTTCGGAATGATCACAACTGGCATATCAGACTCAACAGATTGCTTGCTTGACATTAGTGGTTATTATATACTAACTATAGATAATAATTTTTCTTAAAATACCTTTACTGATTCAGTGATTATAATGAGTGCGCATTCTGATGAGATATTCCTCATTATATCGTCAGTAGCTCATCAAAATTGCGCTTTATTAGCCTTATAGCTCAAATGATGAAACGCTGTTTTTTATCTCTTTGAAATAGAAGGTAAATCTGATTGATTTCTCTTTCAATTCATGTCAAAGCTGAGTACATTTCCGCTTTAAAGGGCTCGGTGCTGAAATCAAATTTCATATTGTTTTATCATTTTGTCATACTTTTCCATTTTCTTAGAATCAATTATTTGAGCTGATTCAATCAAAAGAATGCATCATTTACTTAAGATTGATGCATTATTTAATGATCACTTTTGAAAAGCACTTTTGTCACAATTTTATTTTGAATGAAGAGATAAGCTGTTTCTGATTGAATTCTCTTTCGTTTGATGCTTAAGATGATTGAATTGTTTGATTTGACAAAAAATGGAAAAAAAATTGAAAATGCATGGAGAATTCGCTTTTTGCCTCTAATTTCGTTTGTAGCTCGAATGAATTGATGCTTAAATCAGTCAAAGCTGATTAAAATAAAATGCTCGTTTTACTTAAAAAACATTGAGAAAAAAGATTTTGCTCTGAAGAATTCGATTTTTGCCTCAAATAACGTTTGGAGCTCAAGAAAATTAATGCTTAAATCATTCAAAGCTGATAAAATAAAATGCTCCTTTTCGATAAAATATAATGAGAAAAAAAGATTTTGTTCTGAAGAAATCGATTTTTGCCTCAAATAACAACGCAAGCGTGAAAAATTGTGTGTGAAAATCGCTTGTCTCAGAACTCTCCTTTTATAACTACTATCAACTGGATGCAATGTTGCTAAAACACTCCATTTAAAACACTCATTGTCATCATTCTGAATATTTATCAATGCTTTCTTCTGGTTCAATACCTCTGGTAATTCAATGTAACTGCTTCCACGCATTGGCTTGTATGAGGCTACATTCAAAAACACATTCTCAATACGTTTTAGGACCCATGCACTTCCATTGTTAACAAAATTGTCCACGAGCTCTTGGATTCTCGACACTGCATTCCCAATTCCTTCTTCAATGTCTTTCTTACCGAGAATTCGAATGCTGCCTGATGAAAAGTGTCCATACATTGACTTGTCTTCTTTGGTGAACTGACATTTCAACACGATGTTCAGTTTGAACTGTCCTCCCTTCATCTCTTCATATAATATCTTTTTTATCATTCCTTCAGTGTCCACAAAACACCTCTCGACACTTTGTTTGTAGTCAGTTGCCTCGATCTTTCCATGGTTCATAATAGAATAGTTCTTCATGAAACCTTTCATAGCTTTTTTGCATTCTACCACTTCATATTGTGCTATTTTTCCAAACTCATCTTCGACGTTTTCTGCTCCTTTTGTTGATAAGGCATCTACATCAATAACTTCTTCTTGTGCAATCTTCACTTCTTTCTTTTCTTTCTTTTCCTTCTTTTCCTCTTTTGGTGATGCTGCCTGACGTTTATTTATGTATTCTTCGAACAACTTCTTCGCCTCTTCATCTGAGAGTCCATCAAATGCAACAAATGGATTTGCGGTTTTAGTTGTCATGTCTATAGTAGTGTGAGATAAAATTTTTTTCATAATATTTTATTAATCTATAAATTTAAGGTTTCTCTAAGTCACTTTTAATTTTATAACTTCATTATACTAATGGAAAAGACCATTCAAAATGCTTATAGCAATCCTAAAACGGGCTTTGTTTCTGCTCCTAAATTGTATCGAAAACTCAAACAAGATGACAAGAAAATCACCTTAGATGCTGTCCAAAACGTGCTAAATAAGACACCTGATTATCAAATCATGAAAGAAGATAGAAAACCCAAAAAGTTCAACACGATTGTGGCTCATACTGCTCTCGCATGTGTTCAGATGGATATCATCATCTATGATCGTTTTAAGACGAGAACTGGATTCGAGAACATCCTCTGTGTTATTGATGTGTACTCTCGTTATGCTGCCTGTCGTCCACTTAAAACAAGAAAGCCCACTGAGGTTCTCAAAGCAATTAAAAGTATCTTCCATGATGACTTAAAGGTACTCCTGAAAACATCAACTGTGACAATGAATTCCAAGCTAAACAATATGTCAAATGGATGACTGATAATCATGTTGTGGCTCATTTCAGTGACCCTGAAGAAATCAATAAGAATAGTCTTGTTGAACGATTCAATCGTACAATTGCTCTCAAACTACAACGTTGGCGTCTCTCTTCTGGTGACTCCGATTGGACTAAAGTTCTTCCTGATTTGGTATCTTCTTACAACAATGATTACCACAGAACCATTAAAGCAACACCTTATAATGTGTTCAACAACCATGATACAAACAAACAATCAGTCACTCAAATAGAACGTATTTATAATATTGGTGACCATGTTCGTGCTGTTCGAAAGCTCAAAGCATTCGCTAAAGGTGATGAAGTAAAGTATTCTCTCGCTGTCTATATCATTGACTCATTCGATGGTAAAAAGTATGTTCTCAAGAACCTGAAGTCTGGAGAACTGTTGAAAAAACACTACAAACAATATGAGTTGAAGAAGGTTGGTGAAATCATCGAGAAGGAGAGCACTGAAAAAGCTGTCAAGAAGATTGATGACACAAAGAAGAAAAGACTCGTCAAACGAAGACTGACTCGAGAAGGTATTGACACAGATAATATAATGCATGATATGAAGCTCCGTTAATGGAAATATTCATTTTCATACACTATTGTTGTGGAATCGTCACTCTCATCTCCTTTCTTCTTAGTTATTGTAACAGTGAAATATTCATCACCATGAAGCTTAATCAACTCCTGTAGGAGTTCAAATAGCGCCCTATCAATCTTAACTGGATGCTTATCACAATTCATTCTCTATATACTAACTATAGATAATTATTTTTCTTCAAATACCTTTACATGTTAATCAACTGCTATCACTCGTTCACTATTTCATTGAGTTAGCCCCAGTAGCTCATTGAATTATCATCTTAAAACACTCAGAGCTCAAATGATGAAACGCTGTTTTTATCTCTTTGAAATAGAAGGTAAATCTGATTGATTTCTCTTTCAATTCATGTCAAAGCTGAGTAAATTTTCGCTTTAAAGGGCTCGGTGCTGAAATCAAATTTCATATTGTTTTATCATTTTGTCATACTTTTCCATTTTCTTAGAATCAATTATTTGAGCTGATTCAATCAAAAGAATGCATCATTTACTTAAGATTGATGCATTATTTAATGATCACTTTTGAAAAGCACTTTTGTCACAATTTTATTTTGAATGAAGAGATAAGCTGTTTCTGATTGAATTCTCTTTCGTTTGATGCTTAAGATGATTGAATTGTTTGATTTAACAAAAATGGCAAAAAATTTCTGGGACAAAAAATGGAAAAAAATTGAAAATGCATGGAGAATTCGCTTTTTGCCTCTAATTTCGTTTGTAGCTCGAATGAATTGATGCTTAAATCATTCCAAGCTGATTAAAATAAAATGCTCGTTTTACTTAAAAACATTGAGAAAAAGATTTTGCTCTGAAGAAATCGATTTTTGCCTCAAATAACGTTTGTAGCTCGAGAAAATTAATGCTTAAATCATTCAAAGCTGATAAAATAAAATGCTCCTTTTCGATAAAAAATAATGAGAAAAAAGATTTTGTTCTGAAGAATTCGATTTTTGCCTCAAATAACAACGCAAGCGTGAAAAATTGTGTGTGAAAATCGATTGTCTCAGAACTCTATAACTACTATCGATTTCATTGAAATTCCATACGAGTCGTATGGATTTTTAGTACCAAACTAACTTCGGGATAGTGGTTCTGATGACGGAAAACGTCGAGTTTCACCGCAAAAACCCTTTGGGACATGTCGGAACACCGATCCGAAACAATCGATTTCCATTGAAATTCCATACGAGTCGTATGGATTTTAGTACCCCGACTAACTTCGGGATAGTGGTTCTGATGACGGAAAACGTCGAGTTTCACCGCAAAACCCTTTGGGACATGTCGGAACACCGATCCGAAACAATCGATTTCCATTGAAATTCCATACGAGTCGTATGGATTTTAGTACCGACTAACTTCGGGATAGTGGTTCTGATGACGGAAAACGTCGAGTTTCACCGAAAAAACCCTTTGGGACATGTCGGAACACCGATCCGAAACAATCGATTTCCATTGAAATTCCATACGAGTCGCTACATTATATAATGCTTGTATCCGTTCTTTTGGCTCACAAATTAATAAATTCAAACAATTAATATCTCTTTTTGTCATCTTAAATATTAGAAAATATCCGGTATTAGCTCTGATTTGTGTTGGGATATTATAGAAGTATTGTGCTAAATATATCACAGATGCTTGTTTATGTCGGCCTGATGTAAAGTATTCTGTCATTATAGCCTGTTTCTGTTTGGGTTCATTCATGAAATCATCAAATATCACTAACTTTCTGGATTCGTATGGGAGCTCTTCAACTGGGATCACGTCATCAAGCTTATTCCATAATACCATCTCTAAATCAGGCTCTTCAAGTTGCTCTCGCGTTGGCTTGAACATCTTCAAGATATTCTATCAACTTCACATATACATCATTAGGGTCATCCACATGTTTACTGTAGATATGATTCTTATCAAATGGTATCTGACCTTGAACTATCATTGATACAAGGGCATTTGTTTTACCACTTCCTGATCCTCAACCATACATCCGGAATAATCCTTGTGGTGCAAATGGATTCAGGATCTTTCATTGTGCTGATCATCACAAAGAATTCTTTCACATTTATAACATCCATTGTTTCTATATAAAGAGGCAAGATATTATTTTCTTCTGTAAATATATAACAATGTCTTTATTACCTTTTGGTTATTCATCAAGTTATACTACATCATCACAACGGGGTCCTCGTGGCCCTCCTGGTCTTTTACATGTCACTGATGGTTTACATTTGGAAACATCTACTTCTACACTTTCTCTTACATTTGATCCCAATACGATTACTAAGTATGTCTCTGACTCGTGATCCATTGAGTTCTGATAATACCTATCCTTTATGCACATTATGGACTAATACTACTTCAAACACATGTTTTGTTCTCGTCAATATTTCATCAAACATCGCCACATGGAAACGGGTTTCATCAAGTTCTTATGCCGAAGCTGTGGAACCAACTGAATCATCTGTCGTTGTCCGTGATATGAATGGTTCTGTGCATTCGACCAAACTATTCCTTCCTGGTTATGTTGACACTACACGAATCTTCCTCTGAAAGTCACACCTCATTCGTTTGAAGGGAATTATACTGGTAAAGTGGAAGCATCATTAATTACAGGTGACGATATTTCCACCAATTCGGCTATCAATGTTGCAACACTAAAATTAAATAGCTTCGGGACCACAACTGGGTATTTGTATCGTGCGACCGACGGAACTATTGGGTTAGCTGCTGCACCAACAGGTGAGGGTGGCACTACACCTTATATTTATTCAACAGATGCATATGAAAACTCTGTCGCAGTTCGTGATATGGTTGGGTCACTACATGCATACAATCTTTGGCTTCCTGGTATTGCCGATCCAACAATCTCAAAACTAGTCAAGATCAATCCTGGAACTGGTGAAATGAAAACTGCCTTAATCAATTATAATGACATCGATTCAACTGTCGACTTCTCTTTCCATAATGTCATCCATTCTATCTCTGATACTGGTATGCTCGGGTGCGATGCAAACGGTAACATTCAACGAGTGAACGATGGTGTATTCTCGCAAATTTATTCGATCACTGGTCCCTAAAATTCCCAAATGCCATATCCACTGATGGTATCTCCCAATATGGATCTTCAGGTATCATCACCTGTTATAATACAATGAAGTTCCTCAATGGTCTCAGAACACCAGTTCTTAATGCATCATATCTTGCCACAGATTCTAACGGTGCTATCATTGCAACATCATTGAAGATCACAATAGGGAAAGATAAGAGTAGAGTGGAGGCGAGCCGACATGATACGATATGAACACAAGGCTTCCGTGGGGGCCTGACTGTGGAGAGCCGGGAGAATCCGAAGACGCGGAGAAATCCGTCTCGTCTGAGGATGACCTTCCCGCAGATCTCTTTGCCCCGGCGGCGCAGGGCGAAGTACCCGAGAGCGTTCGGCTCTGGGTGGGAAGAGGCAGGAGGCTCTGACAAGAGCTCCCTTGGCCAAGAGTATCCTTCAAGCTCTTTTGAAGAAGTATCCTGCCTTGGGCTTCGATTATCGGCACCCACTGGCTGAGCCTGAGAAGCTCGGGCTGGATTTACCTGCCCTCCGGAAGACCCCGCTGGGCGCCGGAGGTTGCTTCCTACCCCTCGAAGCCCAGTGGGCCGATCTTATGTTGATGCGCCGCATGCTGGTTCCAGCTTTGATGGAGGTCTCGGGCACTGCTGACCCGGATCCAGACGTGATTCAGGGTCACTTGGGGCGCTTGTCCCAGGTCCTTGAAGTGGCCCTCTCCCGGGTTGAGAGGACCCGCCGTGATCGATTGGTTCAGCATGTCCACCCGGGGCTCCTCCTCGCTAAGGGCGCGCCCCTGAGGACGCGATGTTCTTGGCCGAGGACCTGTCTGCGCTGGAGAACCGCGCGGAGCGGGTGAAGGTGGCTCAGCAGGCCCCCACGCTCGCGGAAGCTTCGAAGCTTCCCCAAGGTCCAGCCTCGGCCTGCGGCCCCAGGTTCCGTGGGCGGCCGAATGCCCCGCGGCGTCATTTCGCTCAACGTCGAGGACGCCCGATGGCCGCCGCTACTGCTGCTGGCGCCGCCCCTGCCGCCGCCCCTGTGGCCAACACTAAGCGTGCGCGAGGTTGAAACCAAACAGGAAGCTGCTCCTTATCTTCGTCCCTTCGGGGGTTGAGAGGGAGGGTCAGGAGGGCGCTGGCCTTAGCGGAGCGGGGTCGACGCTCCCGGAAGCGGGCCTCGCCCCTTCACGGGGATGCCCTGTGATCATCAAAGGAAAGCAGTCAGAGAATTGCTTTTTCGAAGAGTGTCTAGCCATTTGCGCCCAGACCTCGGAATTGAGGGACTTTCAAAGAAACTGTCCTCAAGACTGGAGCAATGGCGGAAATTGGAATCCCCCGAGTCGAGGCCTTTGCCTTGAAAATCCTGGAAGAGGGTTTTCAGGTGGACTTCGAGGTTTGTCCGAAGAAAGCGTTCAGACCTCGTCCGGCGAAGCAGCTGTCACAGGCTGCCTCGATGGCCATCTCTCAGGAGGTGGCAGAAATGCTGGAGCTGGGGGCAGCAAGGGAGGTGGGGAGCCCGTTACCGGAGGGTCTCCTGATCCAGACCTTGTTTACGGTTCCGAAGGGGGATGGGACTTTACGTCCGATTCTCGATTGCCGTCCCAGCAATCAATATGTGGCCCCCCCTCCCAAGATGGAGGGTTACAGGATGCCATGTGCCTTCTGAGGGAGGAAGACTTCTTAACGAAGTTGGACCTCAGAAAGGCTTACTGGCACATACCTGTGGCCCCGACCTCCCAACCCAGGCTTGCATTCGCCTGGGGCCGGCAAACGTTTGTGGCGGCCATGCCCTTCGGGGCGGCCCGGGCCCCGTTTACGTTCACCAAATTGATGAGGCCGGTTGTGGAGCAACTCCGGAGGAGGGGTGAGGATCGTTGTGTATCTCGACGATCTCCTCATTCTCTCCCGGACTCTGGAGGGGTCACAGCAGGATGTATTGAGGACTCTCAGATTACTCTGCGGCCTGGGCTTTGCAATCAGCCAGAGCAAGTCCGTCTTCGGGGTGAAGCAGATCATCTTCCTGGGGTTCCAGCTGGACTCCAGGAGGTTGAGGATTACCCTTCCGCCCGAGGGTCCAGGCCTTGTTGGCTATGCTGAAGAGCCTGGAAGGGAAGAAAGTGGTCCAGACCCGTCGCTTGGCGCAGGTGCTGGGGTCATTGGTCTCGACCAGGCCGGCGGTGGTGCCGGCCTGCTTGCATCTCTTCCACCTGGAGAAGTGCAAGGTGAGAGGAGTGAGCAAGTCGGGGTGGCACGGGACATCGACACTGACCGACGAGGCTCGGAGAGAGCTGCTGTGGTGGTCCACGGCGATTCCCCTCAACGGTGCGTCCACAGCTCCGCCGAACCCGACGCGGGTGCTGCAGACCGACGCCAGCTCTATGGCGTGGGGAGCCACGCTGGAGAATGGTGCCTTACCCTGGAGGCCAGGGGAACTGGCGGGAATCGGAGGGGAGACAGCGAGACATATAAACTGGCAGGAACTCAGTGCCCTGCTGTTCGGTCTCCGTGCGTTCCGTCCATTCTTGACGGCCGGCACGTGTCTGCGCTGGCAATCGGACTCGATGGTAGCTACCTCGGCGGTCCGAGCGTGGAGAACCTCGAGTCCTCACCTGCTGTCCCTGCTCTTGGAGCTTTGGGAGCTCTGCCAGGAAATGGGAGTGACGGTCGTCCCCGAGCATATTGCCGGGGTGACCAATGTCCGGGCGGACTGGCTGTCGCGGATGACAGATTCGTCCGACTGGAAACTCAATCCCAGGCTCTTTGCCTGGGCCTGTCGGAACTCCGTTATCGCCCCGAGCTCGACGCCTTCGCTACGATGAGCAACGCTCAGGTGGGAGGTTTTGGAGCCTGCGGCCAGACCCAAGCAGGCAGTCTATGCGAACCCACCGTTCAACCAAGTGGGCCGGGTATTGAGGTTGATCAGACTTCAGCGGGCCACGGCGATGCTGGTGTTGCCAGTGTGGAAGTCGGCCACATGGTGGCCGGATCTGATGGGCATGGTTCTCAGAGGGCCACTGCTTCTCCCCAATACCGAGGAGACGTTCCTCCCCGGGTTGGGGAACTCGGTGGGAGTGGGCCCGGCTCACTGGAGAGCGATGGTTCTCCTGGTGACGGGGCGACCACTGAGGGAACGGACGATTCTTCGTCTGTAGACTTCATCGAACTGGAGGACCTTCAGGATCCGGTGGCGCTCGGAAGAGTCGCGCCAGACATGTGTCAATGTTCTGTCCGGAAGGGATGGACGAACGGGCGGTTTCTATCATGAAACACGCATGGTCCGGATCCCGGGCCAAGGCCATCTCCATTGCATGGCGGAGGTGGTCAGAGTGGGCCGAGGGAAGGGACTTGATCCTTTTCAGGCGTCTCCGGTTGGCCTGGTGAACTTCCTAGCGGAGAAGTTTGGTGAGAACAACTTCTCAGCGAAGTGGTTTGCGAACATTGCGAGTTGCATATCGACTAAGCTCGCGGTGTTGTCAGGAAGACGGATTGGCGCGGATCCTTTGGTCACAACCTTTTTGGAGGCCGTGCGTAAAATGCGGCCCTCAAGCCTAAGATAGAGGAATCTCCTGATCTTGGGGCGTTGCAGAAGGCGATCGCGGACCGTGGAGCGAATGCGAAGCTTTCGAGGATTTCCTCTTGGGGAAGCTGGCGGTCCTGTTGTTGCTTTCCGGGCTGCGCCCGAGCGACATAAACTCGCATTGCGGTCTCGAAGTCCCGTTTGGGACGGGACCATTCGCTGATGCTGACGCTGAAAACCAAGACGTCAAGAGGACAATGGGTCCTCAAGAAGGTGGAGGGCTGCCAGCTATCCTTTACCCACACTGTTGCGCGTCGGAAGTCCTGCGGCGGAAGGTGCCGGGGATGCCGACTCTTTCGTGGCTCGAAACCACAAGGCCCTTGGAGCCCAACGGGTTTCGAAGCTGGCGCGTGGGCTGATGACAGAGGCTGGAATCCCAGCCAGGTTTCGGACATACGCCCTCCGTGGGGCGGGTGCCTCGAAACTCTTGGAAAATGATGTGCCAGAGCCCGTCGTCCGACGAATGTATGGCTGGACGGAAAAGTCGGCCGTATTGGATCGACACTATAATCGGGCGAACCCCAAAAAGGCTCCGCTGGAGACCATTTTCGCGGGTATCGAGGAATGAGATCTTTGAAAACTCCATCATGTCCTTCCTGGGTGGGGAAGGGAGAAAAAGGGGGAGCGGAGCGAAGGGGGCTGGAGGTCCGACATAGGAAGGACCTATCGGACTGAGCGACCCCTGACTCCCGGGAAGGTACCACCCCAAAGCTTCCCACTGTGTCGAGGAGACGCGACGGGACTGCTGGGAGTGCCGGGGAGCAGGTAGGGACGAGGAGGTTGCGAACGGCGGTCAGGTTTCTTCACCTTCTTCCTGACCAGGAGAAGCCGGAAGGGTGTCCTTGTCTTCTTGTTGTTGTTGTTGTGATACTATTTCGACTGCCAGTAACTGCGCGCAAAACACAGAAAACTGAAACAGAGGAAAATCCGTTAATCCGGTCGAAACCGGCGGGTAACATGCCGACCTAAACCCCTTCAGGGTAGGCGTACAGACGGCATGGCGGGAAAGAGACTGGAATATCGCCGGGAAACAGAATCGTTCAAACACTTGAGCAATCAAAGGAACATCATCAAAAGAAAGAACGGGGCCGGTAGGGGGGGACAAAGGGGATCCAACACTGAGACACGGGACAAGAAAGAACAAGAAAAAAAGGGCGGGGCGAAGGATGCAAAAGACGATGACAGTTAGAACGAAAAATATTCCCGAACCCAGCCTGTGGGGGCGGAACCCATCCACCATGACCTACCACCTCGGTAGGACAGGCGTACTGGGCCCCTGATCCACCATCCCCATTCTCGTAGCTCCCTTCCCAAATGCCCACGGTTGGCAACAGGCGAGAGGTCGGGTGGCTGATCTTCGGAGGCACGGCATAAGCGGCATGGTCGGGCGTCGAGGTAGCACGAGCGGGCGCAGCAGACACAACAGACAATGGAGACACACCAGCAGCAACAGGGACAACAAAACCGGGCAAAGCGCGCAGCAACAGAACAGAACAGGGGCAGGGGCATGGGTAGGGGCAGGGGCAGGGGCATGTGCAGGTGCAGTTGCAGGGGCAGGTGCAGGTGCAGGTGCAGGTGCAGGTGCAGGTGCTGCTGTTGCCGGAGCATGAGCCGCAGTCGGAGCCGGAACAGGTGCCGGCTTGGCAAATGGATTCGCCAAGGTGAGAGGTGCTCTTGGGACAGCGGAAGAGGCAAACGGATTGCTGGAAGAAGGGGAACGGGCTCTCTCCTTCTTCCCGCTGGACGATCGCCATCGATGATCGGGTGGCGAGTTCCACCTCCACCTCCAAGTTGCTTTGGACCACGGTACGTAGTCTCCCCAACAGATAGGAGGACTCGTTCTGGCGGTGTGCGGTGTTTGTCCACAGACGAGCCGCGCGATGATTGTGGCACGTGGCAGTCGAAAGTTCGCACATTCGATTGCTGGAACAATAAAGCCCCAAGAAGTTGGAAAATAAACTGGCTGATCGCTTCAGGCTGCTTCTTCGGATTGTCCTCCAGCAGCATGTGCACCGTGCGTGATGATCTCATAGCGTGGGGCCCGGTGCTCATTGACGACCAATGAACTGAAGAGCTTCATAAGCTCCAAACGCATCCAAGGAGAGCTTGTCCAATGGAGCTGAAGAGGGGGGGACCACAGATGCCGACCCAACTCATCTTGAAGATACTCTACCATAGGGTCGTCACGACTAAGGATCTCGGCGTGATCCATAATAAAGTTGGAATCGTCCTTACTGAGCTCGTCATGCTCAGTTGCGATCTCCATGGCCAGAAACGGGCGGAACGCGGAGCAAAGGGAACGTGTAACGCCGAGACTTCAACTCCTTGTCTTCTGCTGAGCTCCCAGGCATTCCCCACTTACGCCGCCCTGCGGGCTGGCTGGGAGAAGGGTGAAAGGTGGGAAAACCGCAAAGAAAGCGGGGTAGCGAGCCCTATGCCGGGGGATATTATCAAAATTTTAATTATCTTTAAAGATGCGGTTTTGGTGTAAACACGAGAGCAAACTCATCATGTCCTTCCTGGGTTCCGGGTCGAAGGGGGTCGCTCAGGGGTCCGATGAGTGGTGGTGATGTGTCATTTTCCTGGGGCGCCCCAGCACCGGGCCCTGAGTGCTGGGTCAACCTGCGGCAGCTGATGGGCGATGAGCGGATGGCCGCCTGCCCCGGTTGCCGCCCGGCCTACTGGCGCCGGCTGGTGGAATGACGGACGAGGGTCTCATGCCCCAGGACCCCAGCCGGCTGGTGGTGCTGCGCACGAGGAGGCCGGGGCTGAGAAGGGCCGGCAGGCGACAGGAGGAGGTCCGGGGCGGGGCGGAGGCCGCGTCGCTCGGAGGCATCGGGACGGCCGAGGTCAAGTAAACACCGATCAAATTGACAAATTTGATGAAAGTGCCTAGCGGTTCGTTTCGGGTTTCAATACACTTCTTCTTTTGGAGCGAGCACACCTCTTCGCGCCGCAGTGGCGGCCAGGGAGTGGGCGGGCGGACAGGGAGTGAGGCAGAAGAGGCCACAAAGGCAGTCGAAAAACACAAGAGAAGCGAGGAGAGCAAACAAACCACAAAGATGGCAAAGGTGGAAGGAAGAGGAAGAAGAACAAGAACAATGGTCTGCCACCCCGGGTACCACAAAAAACCGGGGGTGGGGTTCTGGGGACATTGGATGATTGATTCGGGGAGCGTTAGATGGGGGGCGTATCGGCAATGAGCGGAGTCCGCTCGTCCACCTGGGGCGGCGGTGGGGCCGTGGGTGCGGCCGTGCCGCCCACGAAGTCGGCGTTGGTGCTGTACCCCACGCCGGGCCGGGAGAATACCGCAGGGACGGCGGGGGCGGGGACGGGGACGGGGAAGGACGGCACCCTCGAACTCGTCCTCCTGGTCGAGCTCCCCCTTGGTGCCCTCCGGCACACGGCCCGGCCACCTGCCGAAGGACGGTGTGTGTGTGTGGGGGGGGGGGGGGTCGGTGATGAGGCGCCATCGCGGGCGCGGAAGGAAAGCAGTTCGCACAGGCGATTCGGCTCGTGACGTGGCATCTGCTGAGAACTCACTGGTGCATACGTATATTGAGATTTTGCAATACATCGGAGAAACTGTTGACAAACACAGGCAGGCAGACACCCAAGCAGACGGCTCCAGACCCAGACGGCCACAGAGACAGGCGGAGACAGGCAGATAAATGAACAGTCGCACCCGGTGAGGGGCAGACCAGTTCCAGTGGCCCGGGAGGCGGCCCACGAGGCTGACAATGGCCGGCACCAGCAACGTTCGGACTGCCCCACCAAGGACGATAAAGAAACCCCCATCAATCAACATCATCAACATCATAAACATCATCATCAACATCGTCATCAACATCGTCATCAACATCGTCATCAACATCAACAACATCCAGTGATCGTCATCCACTCTCCCCAATCATCATCCAAATCATCAAACATGATCACGTTCATCATCATCAAGATGGCCGAATCGAGCACACCAGTGGGCATGGATGTGTGGGTGGGCGGGCGGGCGGACCGAAGAAGGTGTCGAGAATGACCGACCAGCAGAGGACGAACCCGAACTGGTTCAGCACCATCTGCACACGCACCCGGAAGACGTAAAGGAATGAAATGTGAGCCATCGAGATGGCTATAGAACAAGAACGCGGACAACACAAACATCAAATACAGAGCAGATGAAGAAGACCGCACAGATGGACGACCACACCGCCACAGCACGGGTCGTCTTGCATCGATACGGACCTCCTGGGAGATCATGAGCCCACTGAAGGCCAGCGCCATGATGCACCCAGCGGCGGTGATGATGGCGCCCGTCTTATAAATGGCCTTCGTCAGGGCGGCCCGGTCGCCGTAGCCCCGCTTCCGGTACTCGTACACCCTGCCAGGGAGAGAGAAGGGAGAGAAAGAAGGAAGGAGCGAGGAG
>JAPMOS010000444.1:0-15938 GCA_027972325.1 Paratrimastix pyriformis | reverse complement strand
GCAGACGGGCGTCGACAGCAACTTCACCGACCCGGCGCCGGCGCCGCCGCCGCCCCGTGCCCCTGGCGCCGCCGCGCCGCTCGCCGCCACGGATCTCGTCCAGGCCGTGCGTCCGGCGCCTCCGCCTCCGCCCTGCCGCCAGGCTCTGCTTCGTCGTTTCCGCTGTCGGCGGCCACGCCGCGTCACCGCCCGGCCGCTCCCACGCCAGCGCGTTGTGAGATGCGACGACGACGTTTCCGATGAGGCGAGTCCTTCGGGCGTTCAGCCTCGGAGCCTCGGCGAACGAGTAATCAATCTCGACGACCTTCATCTTCCCAAACCCCCAGGAAAATAGACATCACGTCAGGCAACGCAAAAAGCGGCACTGACCACAAATAGAAAGAAATTCCATCTCAACTGACACGGATAGTGTACCCTGCCCTTTGCGTTTCGCACGCTTCAAGACGCATCCCTATTGGGCAAAGAATGGATCAAGCAGATCACCAAGCAACACCACAACAACAGACCCAGCAGCAACAGGGGCCCGCCCTTGACCCTGAACATCCGGCCAACCCTGGCCCCCAAACCCAACCTCCTGACCCTGAAGGCGACACTGGAGCGGAAGGTGACAACGTTGTGTTGATTGCAACAAATCCTGAAGAAAAAGAAGGTGAAAGCGATCAAGATCAAGAGGAAGTCGGACAATACTACTTCGATACTCTCCAACAGATCTATTTCAAACCAACGGCCAAGTTACCGGACATCTTTGCGAAGGAGGCCCCGACAAAAAAGGTGGTGACTCCTCCAACCTTACCAGAAAGAGAAGCACAGACTTTGCAGATGCTGGGGCTGCAATTCAATCGTCTTCAACACGAAGCACCGACACAAGAGGAATTCGCTCGCGTTGTTCACGTCGGCCGCGCGTTTCCCAACTTTCGAGACCAAGGCAAGGCCGATCCTGCAGTTGCACCACCAGTGAGTGCCTTACGCCTCATTGATCCAGACCTGCGGAAGGCGGCGACTCAACGGGACAGGCTCGGGCTACAGCAGGGTGTTCTCCGCTATGCGCCCTCTACAGACTCTGGTGGCACTCGCCAACCTTTCGACGGCATCATCGCCGTCTGAGCTCTCATTCGAGGCCGCTCGAAACCTTGGCATCCTGGCTCTGGATGCCCTCAAGGAAAACGACGAGGACCCTTAGCGACCTCCGCCGGAGCGAGTGGCGCCCACTGTGCCGGCTGGAGGACGGGACGAAGATGCCCGAGGCCTGCATCATCGAGGCCAGCGAGCTGGAGGCTTTGAAGAACAAAGCCACGATGGCCACCGAGGCCAGGAAAAGCCACTAAACCCGGGTCTGCCCATGGCCTCCTCTGCCACACTGGGTGTGGACACGGGCACTCCCAAAACACCAAGTCAAACAGCACGGACTACCTCTGGGTTATTCCAAAGTCAAGACGGCGCAAGAAAACCCACTTTCTGTCCCCAGAATTTTGTCTGCCCTCGGGTCCTCCGTTGGCGCACGCTTTTCGACCAACCTCGTTGGCCTTATCATCACAGAGCCCACAACCAACTGGGGTCACAGAAGGCTCATTGGCATTCAATTCGGGTGCAGCCCCTCCTTTTCCTCGCTCCGTGGCGTTGTCTTGCCAAGAGACACGTTACAATCAACAAGAAGAAAAAGGTGAAGGGTCTGCTGCTCACCAACTCGCACCGCACAATGCTGAAATACTCGATACTCATCAGTCTTTGGTCCGGGAAGCCAGTCCTTGTGGTGTTCCACTCGGCACAACCGTGGCTAAACTGGAAACAACTTCTGCACCAGTTCCACCGGCACCGGACGTCAGCACCGGTGATCACACCCTCGCAGGCGTTGTCGCCAGCACTCGGAGAGGCAGTCTGTATGAGCCCTACCGCACAATCACTCTCACACTCAGAGCAGGACAAGGCAACAAAACCCGTGGGCCAGTCGGGGCAGGCCTGGGGGTCCAGTCCAGGCTCTGACGGGTCGATGGAGGGATCACCCAGGGAGACTCGCGGCATGGGAACACTTCCCACCGGAACCTTCCGCGAGGACATTACCCAGGCATTCACCGGGGAGACCCCGAAGAGGGCAGCACACGGTGCTGACGGAAGGACATGCGGAGGCGATCTCATCGGGCAAACCTGAAACCCTCATGGAGGTCTGCGAGGTTGGGGACTCGGAACAGCAACTCACACCCCAGGTTAGCGTCGTCACCTCAGCGGGGCGAGCGTCACCCAAGGAGGTCCCGGGAACACGTGGGGCTCCCACAGAGACACCGGCGGTGAAGCGGATGTCCCACACTCCGGGCGAGGGCATGACTTGCCCACACCCCTCCGGTACGGGTGCGGGGTGGGGGGACCAGGCGCCCCTGGGGTGGCGCCGATAAAAGTAACCCCCAAAACGGCCAGATCAAATGGCAGGGCAAGACCTACCTGGCCCGGGAGTGGGACCAGAGCAAGGGAGGGCGGCAGCAGTCTGTCCAGCACACCTGCACCACCCGTCATGCACTCCCTCACCTCTACGCCCCGTCTTGTCCCCGCTCTCCCCCCACAACCCCGTCACGGGACCGGAGGAGGGTGCCAAGTCCCGGGAGGGCAGGCACCCAACTCGGGAACCCACTCACCCCCACCCCTCAGGGGAAACTCTGCCTCACCCCATAACACGGCCCAAGGGGACTCAGCTCGGGGAGGGACAGTCCCAACCCCTGGGGAGGGACCCTTCCTTCTCGGACTGGACCCTCAATGGGACCGGGAGCAGGCCAAACTGCGGCTGCTGGCACAGCACCCACCTCGGGGACCACTGGCAGGCAGGCTGGCTCGGCACCGGGAGGAGTGGTTGGCCCTCAGACCACCTCGGAAGTGGCACAGGTGGTATCGGAAGGGTTTCACATCCCGTTCAAGGGACCCCCACCCAACCCGGGGCGTGGTCCCGGGACCCTACCACTTGGTGGGGAGGAGAAACTGGGCTTGGAGGCGGTGGTCCAGGAGTACCTTGGGATATCGGCACTGAAAACGATCCAGGGGGATCGGACAAAGGGATGAGATCTCCCATTTTGGGCGGCCCAAGCCCGGCGGGAAATGGAGGTTGATCCTGGACCTCACCGCCTTGAATCACTTCATCTTCTGCCCCTCCTTCAAAATGGAGGGTGGAAGACGGTGAGGCCGTGGTGGAGCCCATGATGTGGGCCACCAAGATCGACCTCAAGCATGCGTACTTTCACATCCCGATCTTTCCACCTCACCGGAAATACCTGGGAGTCGAATGGGAGGGCACGGAATATCGCTTCCAAGCCCTCCCATTCGGCCTGAATGTGGCTCCCAGAATCTTTACAAAGACCATGAGAGTGGCAATCAAGGAAGCCCGGAGACACGGCATCTTGGTAGTCCACTACATCGACGACCTCCTGGTGTTGGGCAGGTCACCACAGGAGACCAAGCTGCATACACTGGCACTCCTTCGTCACCTCCTCTCACTCGGGTTCGAGATCAGCTGGGACAAAACCCAAGTGGAACCAGTTCAAATGCTGGAGTTCCTGGGGTTTGTCCTCGACACTCGAGCGATGACACTCTCACTCCCACCCGAGAAGGCACAGAAGGTGAGAGAGATGGCGCACAACACCCAACAGTGCACCACCATCAAAGCCAAATCATTGGCAGCGGTGATCGGGTTCATGTCGTCATGCAGGGAGACGATTCGCCCGGCCTGCTTGTACCTGCGCAACCTGAACATCGACCTGTCCACGGCGATCAAGGCGCAGGGGGGATGGCACGCACTGGTGACCCTTTCGGAGGAGTCACACAGGGACTTGGAGTGGTGGGAACATTCTCCTTCACGAGTTCGGAGATGAGGGTCCTACGGAGAGGGGACTGGTGCTCCAGTGAACGTCTTCGTGTTCCCCCGACAACGAAAGAAATAATGAAAACCAAAAATAGCCATACACACCCCGGTTCGAGTCGCACCCCAGAGAAATGAGGGCGGCGGGCGGGGAAGAGGTAGGCCAAAGAAGAAATCACAAAAGGAAATCAGGGTTCACACCCCGAGGTGTAAAGAGAGAGAGAGAGAGAGGAAAGACGCCCCGCGCAAGAGAGGAAAGCAAAGCCCCAGAGGCGCTCAGAGGCGGGAAGGAAGAGCAGGCCGCTCAACGCTTGGGCGCGTAATGACGCCGCTGGGTCGGTGCGGGAGCCGCCGGAGCTCCCTGGGCAGCAGCACGCGCAACGTACGGCCGGCGTGGCGGGCCACGGAAGCGTTGGAAGGGTGCAGCCGCAGGATGGGCCGCTGCGCCGGTCGGGGCCGCTGCGGCGGCGAAGCGAGAACCACGGAAGAAGTTCCTCGCGTGCTTGCGGCCAGTCAGCGGACTCTCCAGCTTCGCTGCCTTCCGCAGCGAGGCAGCTGCCTTGTTCCCGGCAATCTTGTCTGCAGCCCGCAAGACGAAGAAGGCGCCGGGTCCACAAGGAAAGCCCAAACAACCCCGGCCAACAGACGGAAAGGGAGGAAGGGAAAAGAGAGAGAAGGTCGAAATGCATGTGATGAGGTGAGTGAGTGGACCCAAACCTTGCCGCGGAGCTCATAGCCCCGCCAGAACACTCAACGCCAGTAAGCCCTCATAGGGCGGCGGATCTTGGTCCCAACTGAACACAGGTCGGCCAATGCAATGAGAGAGCGGAGGGTGGGTGGGTTCCGGAGCACCAGTCCCCTCTCCGTAGGACCCTCATCTTCCTGTAAGTATTAGGAAGAAGGGATCCTACTGTCGAGGAGATGGGACTGGTGCTCCAGTGAACAATTGAAAGGTGCCGACCTCTATTCTTGGAGATGAGGCCCTGCCTCCTCCGCACCCAGGACAGCTTTTGCCAAGGCTACTGCCGTGCCTGTCGACTGATGAAGGTAATGACTGGTGAGGGTTGTCGCCTTGCGCGACCAACGAAACTGCGCAGACACAGCCAGCCCGTCCAAACCAGTGCGACCTACTGGGAAAAGTGGTTTTGTTGGGTGAAGCCCTCGGGTTGAGAGCTGCTGACCTGAACACGGCCTCTAAAGCAGAATGCAGGTTCGATGATGGCACCCACCTCTGTGAACTCAGAGTGCTGCCGAAGGAAAGGAAGAAGAAAGAGTGGGTCAGGCAGAAGATGGGCGGAAACGTTTCGAACCAGCGTCTTTGCTTTCACTGCGCAATTGCGGAATTGATTCGCGCCGCCCCAAGCGCTGCACGAGCTCCCTCCTCTGGAAGCTCAAAAACGGCGAGAAATGCTCAACCGATTGGTTGCTTTCTCCACGACCGTGAATTCATTGAATCTCATGGGGCTGAAAAAGTTCAAACAGACGAGTCGGTCATTGGAAGACACTCCATAATCACCGCTGACCCTCCAGCGATGGCAAAAAGGGTTGAGACAGAGTCCTATGGGGACCAGTCCATGGAATTGATTGAATGCAACGTGGGCAAAGGTCAGTCAGACCTGGAACCGGGCAAGAGTGGCGCCCATAAGCACAACCTCATGGAAGACCCAGAGCCGAGAAAGAGGGCTAGGCCTTCGGCCGTGATTTCATTGCATTCCAGCCCGCGGGCATCAGCACCGAGCCAGGAACCGGAAATGAACCCTGACGTTCACAACCTCGAATTTTTTCTTGCTGGGGGAAGTCAGGAATTGGTCGGTGAAAAGACTGCAAACCGAATTCCAGAGAGGAGGGCTCCATTGATCGGACCACTGGCCGGCAGGATCAACAGGGACCCGCACAGAGCCTTGTGGCTCTCACTGGACCTCCCAGAGGAAGTCAGGGGCCTGTCCTGGCATTGGGTCGCCGATCAGGCGCCGATGAGCGCAGTGAGGATCCCAAACAGGCACTCCCGGAAGAGTCAGGTGGAAATGGCGCAAGGAGCGCCGCAGGAAACACCACAGAAAATCCTTCCAAACCGAGCCCCTCTTATAGCACAGTTTCTACGGGAAGCGCACAGTGCTCAGAGGGCCGAGACACTATGCTCCAAAAATCTGGAAGTCCAAAAAGTCTCGGAAGTCTTAGAACAGTACAGAGAGCTGAGGGCCATCCAAACGTCTGGTACCGGGTCGAGGTGGTGGGTGTCACCGATATTCGGGGTCCCAAAACCAGACAAATGGAGATGTGTGATCGATCTCAGTGCACTCAACAAGAGGATAGTCACACAGCACTTCAAAATGGAGAACCTTACCACGGTCTTCCCCCTTGCGCCGAGGGGGACCTGGTTTGCGAAGGTGGACTTGTCGAACGCCTACCTCCATGTCGCGGTAGCCCCCCGCTTCATCCCGTACCTGGGGTTCGAGTGGGAGGGGGAGCAGCTGGAGTGGGCGGCGATGCCCTTCGGCCTGTCGGTCTCGCCGCGCTCATTCACAAAGATTGTCAAACAGGCAGTCCGGGTCATGCGTGCCCGGGGCGTCCAGGTAGTCTTCTACCTGGACGACCTGTTATTCCTCGCGGCGGACCCGCACACGCTGAGACGGGACATCGTGGCCTCGATGTTCTTCCTGCACCGCCTGGGGCTAACGATCAATTGGGAGAAGTCGGACCCAGTCCCAAAGCAGCAGCAGACCTTCTTGGGGTTCGTGCTGGACTCGAGCGACCAGACGGTACGCATCCCAGCGGAGAAGCTGGAGGGGATCAAGCACTTGTGTGCGTCACTCCTGAAGAAGGACAGACTGAGGACCCGAGCCCTGGCTCACGTCATCGGCAAGCTGGCGTCCCTCCGTCCCGCGGTGGAAGCGGCTCACCTGCACAAGGCTCTGGACCTGGCCAAGTCGCGGGCAGTCCGGGCGCAGGGCTGGGGGGGCATGGCCTCTCTCGACGAACCAGCCAAGGAGGACCTGCGGTGGTGGGTCATGGTACCCCCGGAGCAGTGTCAGAGGTGCTGGCAGGAGACCACACCCACTTGGGAACTGACCACGGACGCAAGCGCGTTTGCGTGGGGAGCCACCCTGAACAGGCTGGCACAGGCACCCTCCCCAGCGCTACCCCCCATCAAGGCGCGGGAGATCTGGGAGAAGGACTTCCTGGAGACACAGACCTTCGCTTCGGTCAACAGACTCGAGCTGGAGGCGGGAATCAGAGCGGTCACACTCCTGCACCCACACATACAGAACCAGACGGTGAGATGGAGGTCAGACAACCAGGTGGTGGTTGCCTGCGTCGCGAAGTGGAAGGGGAAGAGCCCCGACATGCACGAGGGCGTCCTCAAGCTCATGCTGTTGTGTCAGCGGGGCACATCACGCTGGCACCGGAGTACCTCCCGGGAGGAGAACACGACAGCAGACCAGTTGTCCCGCGTGGCGGAGAAGGAAGACTGGATGTTGAACCCCAGGCTCTTCGGCCTGGTGACTCGGCTGCGGTTCCGTCCCATGGTGGACGGGTTCGCCTCGGCACGAAACCACCTCCTGCCCGTCTGGTGGTCATGGGTCATGGAACCCGGCTGCGCCGCGGTGGACTTCTTCCACCAGTCCCTTCGGGGGATCACCTTGTGGTTGAACCCGCCGTTCTCCATGATCGGGAGAGTTCTCGCCTCCCTGCGGGAGCAGAAGGCAGAGGCGTTAGTGGTGGTGCCGGAGTGGGAGACGGCCCCATGGTGGCCGATGGCTCAGTCCATGCAGATCAGCCCCCCGCTGGCACTCCCGAGGAGCCCATCCCTCTTTCTTCCGGGACGGACCAGGAATCTGACACCGGTGGGTCCACCGCACTGGCAGTCCCGGGTCTTACACGTTCGCGATGGTAGCAGCGGCGAGACAGCGGTGGGGGGAGAGGCTTCCCCGGCTCGACCTGAGCCTGCTGTCGCAGTGGCAGGACTGAACGAAGCCGCACAAGACCTCATTGCGCGGTCGCTGGAGCCCAAGACGCGCAAGGGCTATCAGACGGCGGTGTCTCAGTTCGCCGAATTCCTGGGCAAGTCCGAGGCGGACTGTTTACAGGCCTCGCCCACTGATCTGGCCAACTTTTTGGCAGAGTGGGGAAAGTCCAAAGGTTGGGCACCAAGCACGGCTATGAAGAAACGATCAGCCATCACCAGATTCTTTCTTATGCATGGCAGACCGGACCCAGGCTCCTCAGCCACCGTCCGGGCCGTTCTCACAGGCATGGAGAAGGCAAAACCGGCGCGAGAGAAGAAAGGGACCTTCGAGATCGATGTCCTTTGGAGGCATCTGGAGGGCCTCGGCGAGAATGGGTCACTTGATCAACTCCACAGGGCACAGCCTCCACTGTTGGGGGGCCCATCGGGACTAGCGGGATGCCCAAGCTCCCTGACACTTTCAACCGGTCTGTTTGAACTTTTTCACCACGATCATCACGTGATGCCGGTCTCTTGGCAAACCTCTGTGCCAGCATACCCGCCAACCGGCCATGCCCGCTGGACGGGAGTGGGTGGGAGGACAGACCCCGGATCTCCGAAGGACCGAAGAGGTCCTCAGACTCCATCTTGGGAAGCGCGGCACTTCCCGGGTCCGCCTCGCCCTCGTCGGCGTCTTCCTCACCACCACCACCTGCAGCGGCTGCGGCCGACGAAGTCGAGAGCGGCTTGGCCAGCAGCTCCCGTCGGGACGCCGACCCTTGGCGTAGCGCGTGCGCCAGCAGCTGCGCGGCGTCGAGATGAGGCTCGAGGGAGGCCCGCCGCAGGTCAGAGAGCTGCTCGATGATCAGGTTGAGGCCCAGTTGCGTGGCCTTCAACGACGCCCGCAGCTGGGCCTCGTTCAACAACTCCTCCGCCTCGGTGGCCCCGAATGTGCCCACAAAGCCGTAGCCAAGGGCCCGCGCGGTCAGCTGGGCGGTGTCGAGGATCGAGACGAGCTTGGAGTCCGCAGACAGCAGGTCCGTGGGGTCACCACCCCGGCGCAGCGTGTTCTTGGGGGGTGGGGCCAGGATCTTGGGCTTGCCCGTGACACGGAGGGGAGGGAACTTCTTCAAGAGGGACTTCACATAATTCCTTTCTTTCTCTTCCACCGCGTGGTGCTGCAGGGCCACAAATGACAGGGGCACGAGATCGCGCAACAGAGCGCGAGCTTGGTCGGCTTGGTCACCTTCACCCAGCACTGCCAACGGGTCCGCATCTCTGCGGGACGCCTCAGCGAATGAGAGGACCTCAGGGTTGGTCACATCAACGATTGGATCCGAGTCCTCCGAGGTCCAGAAGAGTTGGCGTCGGCAAGAATTCTGGTCTGTCCGCCTTCGCAGGGACTGGGGGGTCAGGCCCAGGTGCTGCTGGTGCTGCTGCTGCTGCTGCTTCTGCCATTGTAAAGACGTAACAGTAAAGATGAAATTCAAATAGATGCTTGTTGATTTTTGCGTTCGCTTTCGGGGGTGCGACGAAAAACCGGGGTGTGTATGGCTATTTTTGGTTTTCATTATTTCTTTCGTTGTCGGGGGAACACGAAGACGTTCACTGGAGCACCAGTCCCATCTCCTCGACAGTAGGATCCCTTCTTCCTAATACTTACAGGAAGAACGAGGGACAGCCTTCGTGGGATAGCCCCAAACAAACCCAAACCAAGAAAGAGTGAACACTTGCACAGCAAGCACGCGAGGAATCATCGAGACTCTTCTTCTTCCCAAACCCCCAGGAAAATAGACATCACGTCAGGCAACGCAAAAAGCGGCACTGACCACAAATAGAAAGAAATTCCATGTCAGCTGACACGGATAGTGTACCCTGCCCTTGCGTAAGCACGTCAAAGGGGCCGGGCACCACTCCGGAAGGTGTGGTCAGGCCCAGACGCATCCCAAAGAAAGAATGTAGAGAAGAAAGACGAGAGAGACAAAACAAAAGAGGCTTTCAAAGATTGATCAAACATCGGCACAATAAAATTCAACTTCTCCTCCCCATGAGCCGCCGAAGCTCACCCCGGTAAGCATGTGTCTGCGGAGGGAAAGAGGAGGGTGGAGAAACCTCCGGCTTACCAGGTCACGCAAAAAATCAGGAAAAAATACAGAGGGGGCGAAGCCTCAGGAAAAGACCCCCGGGGGACGAAGTGCCTTCCATTCACTTCTTCCCCCCTCCGCAGCAGACTCCTCAGCGGAGCTCTTGCCACGGGCAGAAGAGGCGGCCGAAAAGAACTTGCGGCCGCCACGGCCACGGCCACGGCCACGGCCACGAGTCGCACCCCGAGACCATCCTCGGGTCGCGCCTCGAACAGCAGAGCCTCCGCGTCCGCGCGACGAGACCCAATGTCCACTGCGGCCGCGGTGGGTGTTGGAAACGACCACCCTCGACCCATCTTCCAGAGTGAAGAGGCGCGTAGCGGCCTTGGGGTGATCGTAGCCCTGCTTGGTCAGACGCCGGTTGGCGTTGTAGACCGAGAGTTCCTTGCCCGGGTCCAGCGCGAGGGCTGTGTGCGGGCGAGTGTGGTGGTGTTGTGACAGAGGGGGGAAAGGTAACATGACCTGTCTCCCTCCCCACCCCTTGCTCCCTCAAAATGGCAGGAAGAGCAAAGGTGGTGTCGGCAGGCTCAGGAGGTGGTGAGGCAGTGGGGCTGTAAGCCATGTGGTGCTCCACGCCACCAGGGAGGCGGGTGGGAGTATTTCTGGGGGTTTGGGAAGAAGAAGAGTCTCGATGATTCCTCGCTTCAGCCTCGGAGCCTCGGCGAACGAGTAATCAATCTCGACGACCTTCATCTTCCCAAACCCCCAGGAAAATAGACAGCATGCCAAAGGAATCACACTGCCTCCCAACTCGTGCCTGCCAAAGGGGGGAACCCCTAGGGGTCCCCCTTGTCAGGTTCAGCGGCCCCGACATTTCATGAGGTTTGCCACTGAACCGACCCGCCAACAGTGCCTCGTCGAAGCGATCCGTGACTCCTTCCACTGTGCGACCATAGTGCATTTGGTAGGTGCTGGACCTGGAGCTCCAACGATACCTGGTCAGAATCTGTGGCAGTGGAATGCCCAGTGCAGCGGCTTTCGACGGGGCGGCTGAGCGAATTGAATGGGCACCCCACTGCAGGGGAATGCCTGCCACCGTCATCGTCGAACGCACGCAGTTCCGGATCCAGTCTGCCGAGATGGCTTTGCCCACCCTGCACTTCACTGAATTATCCCGCGGAAAGACAAAGAAGGTGTCCGACACTGCCTGACCCGCAACCGCTGGTTCCGTCGGCCGCTTGGTCAGCCACTGTTTCATGGCGCAGTGTAGGCACAGTGGGTTGTCGGGAGCCCCGACCACCTGGACCCATCGAATCTTGGTGTTGTGTGTCTCCTTCGGACACACCTTCAGCCGAACTGAGTGCTCGCACCCCGGCTGGCCGAACTCAAAGCGTGAGTCGGAAAAAGAGATCGAGGTTGTGTCCATGACCCTCAACCCCGCGATCTCCAACAAGCTGGCGACTTTACCAATGAGCCGATTTTGGTCAAGGGTCGCATTGTCAGCCCATTCCCCCTCGAGCAATTTCAAGAGGTCTGCTAGGTCCCAGATCGGACCGAGGTCTTTGCCCCCAGCCGGTTTGTCCTTCCCGATGCCGGTGACGACTTGTTTCACCAGTTTGCCTTCCGGTGATAGAGGGTGGCCACTCATGGTGAAGTACATGGACAGTGCTGAGCGACGTGCCCCTGCCGAGCCCGAGCTGAGGTCCCTCTCCATGGCCTCATCCGCAATGAACGAGGCGACCTGGACCTCATTCTGGTCGGTCGCCTCCGTGATCGGAGCCAGGTCTTTGAGCGCGCACCACTCTTCATAGCGGCGAATGATGTGTGAGTATTTCTTCGAGGTTTTCTCTGCCAATGACCTCTGAATGAAATAACCTGCCGCTGCCGACAGCTCCGGATGCTTGGGGGCCCAAGCAGATGCCTCTTCTGAGAGCTTTTTCCGGGCTGTGGGTGTGGGTGTCGCGCGTCCTGGGGCAGGACCTTTCTTGCCCGGGCGGAACAGAGTTCCGTCCACGGGTGTCCCCGCGGCGTTCTGGGCATCACAGGCCCCGCTCGTGGGTGCTTCCGACCGACCCGGGGGGTTTGTCACACAGGACTCCGGGTGGTGCGTCATGGGAGTGGGGGTGGTGGTGCTCTTTGAGCGCAGAGACGCTGCCAGCTCGGCTAAGGTCATGTCCTCTCCCGAGTCTGCGTCGACGTCTACAGCTCCCTGTCCCACTGTGGGATCAGGGGCTCGTTGCTCCCCCACCAGGCCTCCGGGTCGTCGAAGATCCGGGCTGGACCCATGGGGTGCAGCTGTCGGTCCTGGAACTTCTGGACGAGGGTGAGATCCGGATTGGTGAGTGTCTGCCAACCCCACTCGAGGTGTGCCCTGGCTTGCCGGACTGGGTCCCCGACACCTGTGTCACACAACACTCCCAGTGTGGGGGCCCAATTCCCTTGAGGTTGCGTGTCGTGCCTGCCAGGAATGTGTTCTCCTGCCGTGGTAGGGTCAGGGTGGTGCCACTGCCATGTGCAGCATCACTGGCCACCACGGTGCCGATGTCCACACCGGGGTGAGGAGAAGAGCCTCCCCCCGCTGCTCCCTCAACCGTTCCAAGACTCTGAGGATGAGCGAGAACGGTGGGTTGATCCACGGCACTTCTGAGGCTAGGTTCTGCCGGAAAAAGTCCACTCCCGCCGCTCCCGGTTCCTTGACCAAGGACCAGAACCGTGGGCACAGGTGGTTTCGCGCCGATGCAAAGGCGTCCACCGTCGGCTTCGTCCTGAGCTTCACCACCGCCCTGAAGAGGGCTGGGTGGAGCTGGTAATCTTCGGCGTCGACCCACCGCGAGCCTGTCCGCTCTCACGTTGTCGGTGCCGTGAATGTGCTCTGTGGTGAGGGTGATCCGGTGTGTCTGGCAGAACTCCCAGAGTGTTCTCAACCGGGTGTTGAGCTGCTGGCTCTGTGACTTGAGTCTGCCGACTGACCACACGACAGACGAATTGTCCGAGAACCAAAGTACGGACTTGCCCGTGACCTGTTCCCGGAACAGGTGGAGTGACCTGATGCCCGCTTCCAATTCGAGCGGGTTTATTGAACTGATCTCCTGCAGGTCCGTCACTCTCCACAACTCGTGTGCTGGGATGCCCTGCTCGATGCTCTGTGCCGGAGTCTCAGCACTGCCCCCAGCCCATCTCGGCTGCATCCGTGGTCAGGATCAGCTCTGCTGGTGGGGTCCGAAGTGGGGTGCTGGTGGGGTACTGTGCATGTTCCCACCACTCCAAGTCCCTGTGTGACTCCTCCGAAAGGGTCACCAGTGCGTGCCATCCCCTGCGCCTTGGAGCCGTGGACAGGTCGATGTTCAGGTTGCGCAGGTACAAGCAGGCCGGGCGAATCGTCTCCCTGCATGACGACATGAACCCGATCACCGCTGCCAATGATTTGGCTTTGATGGTGGTGCACTGTTGGGTGTTGTGCGCCATCTCTCTCACCTTCTGTGCCTTCTCGGGTGGGAGTGAGTGTCATCGCTCGAGTGTCGAGGACAAACCCCAGGAACTCCAGCATTTGAACTGGTTCCACTTGGGTTTTGTCCCAGCTGATCTCGAACCCGAGTGAGAGGAGGTGACGAAGGAGTGCCAGTGTATGCAGCTTGGTCTCCTGTGGTGACCTGCCCAACACCAGGAGGTCGTCGATGTAGTGGACTACCAAGATGCCGTGTCTCCGGGCTTCCTTGATTGCCACTCTCATGGTCTTTGTAAAGATTCTGGGAGCCACATTCAGGCCGAATGGGAGGGCTTGGAAGCGATATTCCGTGCCCTCCCATTCGACTCCCAGGTATTTCCGGTGAGGTGGAAAGATCGGGATGTGAAAGTATGCATGTTTCAAGTCGCCCACATCATGGGCTCCACCACGGCCCTCACCGTCTTCCACCCTCCATTTTGAAGGAGGGGCAGAAGATGAAGTGATTCAAGGCGGTGAGGTCCAGGATCAACCTCCATTTCCCGCCGGGCTTGGGCCGCCCAAAATGGGAGATCTCATCCCTTGTCCGACCCCCTGGATCGTTTTCAGTGCCGATATCCCAAGGTACTCCTGGACCACCGCCTCCAAGCCCAGTTTCTCCTCCCCACCAAGTGGTAAGGGTCCCGGGACCACGCCCCGGGTTGGGTGGGGTCCCTTGAACGGGATGTGAAACCCTTCCGATACCACCTGTGCCACTTCCCGAGGTGGTCTGAGGGCCAACCACCTCCCGGTGCCGAGCCAGCCTGCCTGCCAGTGGTCCCCGAGGTGGGTGCTGTGCCAGCAGCCGCAGTTTGGCCTGCTCCCGGTCCCATTGAGGGTCCAGTCCGAGAAGGAAGGGTCCCTCCCCCCAGGGTTAGGACTGTCCCTCCCCCGAGCTGAGCCCCTTGGGCCGTGTTATGGGGTGAGGCAGAGTTTCCCCTGAGGGGTGGGGGTGAGTGGGTTCTCGAGTTGGGTGCCTGCCCTCCGGGACTTGGCACCTCCTCCGGTCCCGTGACGGGGTTGTGGGGAGAGCGGGGACAAGACGGGGCGGAGGGGTGAGGGAGTGCATGACGGGTGGTGCAGGTGTGCTGGACAGACTGCTGCCGCCCTCCCTTGCTCTGGTCCCACTCCCGGGCCAGGTAGGTCTTGCCCTGCCATTTGATCTGGCCGTTTTGGGGTTACTTTTATCGGCGCCACCCCAGGGCGCCTGGTCTTCCCCCCACCCCCGCACCCGTACCGGAGGGGGTGGTGGGGACGCGAGTCGCTGCCTCCGCCACTGAGGTGCATGAGCTTCACCGCCAACGCTAGCGGAACGTGTGAGTGGGTGTTTCCGGGACCCTGCCTCGCAGACCTCCCCGCGTGTCCCCGCATTGGGGAGTGTGACCGCCTCTGACTGTGTATCGGTCCGTCTCGGGTTCACAAACCCCTCGCCCAAGGTCGGCGGATCCTTCTCGCCGGTCTCTGTGGAGCCCCCCACGTTCGGGACCTCCTTGGGTGACGCTCGCCCCGCTGAGGTGACGACGCTAACCTGGGGTGTGAGTTGCTGTTCCGAGTCCCCAACCTCGCAGACCTCCATGAGGGTTTCAGGTTTGCCCGATGAGATCGCCTCCGCATGTCCTTCCGTCAGCACCGTGTGCTGCCCCTCTTCGGGGGTCTCCCCGGTGAATGCCTGCCTCACCTGGGGTAATGTCCTCGCGCGGAAGGTTCCGGTGGGAAGTGTTCCCATGCCGCGAGTCTCCCTGGGTGATCCCTCCATCGACCCGTCAGAGCCTGGACTGGACCCCCAGGCCTGCCCCGACTGGCCCACGGGTTTTGTTGCCTTGTCCTGCTCTGAGTGTGAGAGTGATTGTGCGGTAGGGCTCATACAGACTGCCTCTCCGAGTGCTGGCGACAACGCCTGCGAGGGTGTGATCACCGGTGCTGACGTCCGGTGCCGGTGGAACTGGTGCAGAAGTTGTTTCCAGTTTAGCCACGGTTGTGCCGAGTGGAACACCACAAGGACTGGCTTCCCGGACCAAAGACTGATGAGTATCGAGTATTTCAGCATTGTGCGGTGCGAGTTGGTGAGCAGCAGACCCTTCACCTTTTTCTTCTTGTTGATTGTAACGTGTCTCTTGGCAAGACAACGCCACGGAGCGAGGAAAAGGAGGGGCTGCACCCGAATTGAATGCCAATGAGCCTTCTGTGACCCCAGTTGGTTGTGGGCTCTGTGATGATAAGGCCAACGAGGTTGGTCGAAAGCGTGCGCCAACGGAGGACCCGAGGGCAGACAAAATTCTGGGGACAGAAAGTGGGTTTCTTGCGCCGTCTTGACTTTGGAATAACCCAGAGGTAGTCCGTGCTGTTTGACTTGGTGTTTTTGGGAGGCCCGTGTCCACACCCAGTGTGGCAGAGGAGGCCATGGGCAGACCGGGTTTAGTGGCTTTTTCCTGGCCTCGGTGGCCGGCTTTGTTCTTCAAAGCCTCCCAGCTCGCTGGCCTCGATGATGCAGGCCTCGGGTATCTTCGTCCCGTCCTCCAGCCGGCACAGTGGGCGCCACTCACTCCGGCGGAGGTCGCTAAGGGTCCCCGTTTCCTTGAGGGCATCCAGAGA
>JAPMOS010000443.1:0-15954 GCA_027972325.1 Paratrimastix pyriformis | reverse complement strand
GCCGCCACGCCACGCCACGCCACGCCCTACCGCCATTGCCGGCCACCACTTCCACCGGAGCATCCTGCAATTTGCCACTCCAGCACCTGCTCCCTGTCCCCCCTTCCGACCCTGATCATCTGGACCAGGAACATGAGGCAGGAGACCAGCTGGAACTTGCACCACCCCCGAGCGCCCTGTGCCCAAAATTCGCCAAGCGTAAGCCAATTTTTAGCCTAGCCAATGCTTAGCCGTGCAAAGTCGTTAGCCGAGGCATTGGCTAATTTTGGCTAATTTTTCCATGTTGGAGATGTGAACACCTGTTGCAGCGGACCCGGGGCCCTCAGGCATTCCACACGGCCCTGCAGCAGCGAGTGTGGTGACCGGGCAAGAGCGAATGTTCTGCGGGCCTGACCCGTCACGGAGGGCCCGGAAGGAGGTCGTGGGTGTGATTTCGCACGAAAAGAGAGAACTGGTGCCAGTACAAACCAGTCGACGGCTCGAATTCGGCGCTCGTGGGGAGCATGTCCAGGGGATGCTGACCCCCACCAAGAACTGGTATGAACGAGGGGCCCAGGAGGAGGCGGGAGAGGAGGCAGATGGGCTCGGAGGGCATCTGCTTCGGTGCATCCCTGCGGGACGAAGCCGGGATGGTGGCGGACCTGCTGGACATTGGGCGATCTGCTGGCAGCGTCAAGCCAGACGAAACGGGCATCGGGGAACAGATGGGGATCTTGGCGTGGCTGGGGGCAACGCGGGTCTGACCATAAGAATTCAGTGAGCACTAAAGGAGATCCCCAAAGAGGGAAAAATCATAAACTGGTGGCCCAGATCTGACTGGGTGGTGTTGACCTGGGTGAAACAAAGTGTGGTGTGTGAAGTGAGGAAGGTGATGGTGAAGGAAATGGACGGTGTATGTGTGTGTGTGTGTGTGCGTGTGTCAAACAGACCCGCTCACCTGGGCCCTGAATGAGACAGAAGCTCGGGACCCTGGTGTGGTCGCGATCGCGGGGAGCCCCATGCCCACATCTGGCCGAGGGGGCAAGCTCGTACAGCATGCCCAGGATTCGTTCCGGCTCGCACAATTGGCCGCACCAATTTCCCCTCGCTGAGTATCGTGTCTGACGCACAGGCACGGATCAGATCCTCATCAAGTCCTGCAAGAAGATCACGCGCCGTGGCGGGGAGTCGCGCCAAATCCATCTCCAGCAGCGATCGCCTTTTGGTTGACTCAGCTTGGCTTGGGCTCCGCCAAACCGGATGACTTGGCTCCTCCGGTATGCTATGGCGATGGAAGCAGCAGAATCTTTTCTGTTCCCTGCCGTGCCCATTGGCGACACATGCGCATTAGTCGCTCAGTCACCCAGGTACCCCAAGAGAAATAGGCCCACCACTTTTCGTCAACTCACTGACGTGCCACAGAAGATGGGCCTTCAAAGGCACCGTGTCAAATGCTTCTCCATACGAGTGGAGGAGTCTGAGGGCCGCTTGATCCAAGGCATCTAGGTCTGCGGGAACGCGAAGCGAACGTGCCCGACCGAGCTTGAAAAAGTGGACCATGTCCAGGAGAACTCGGCGGAATTTGTCTGAAGCTCGAGGTCGGCCCCGAGCCATGAGCGACTGCGGGCCAGAGACCAAAGCGAAGAAACTTGGCGGCCGTGTTCATGCCAGGGTGATAGAAGAAGTGGGCCTCCTTCAGGCACCCCGCAATTTGCAGAATGGGACGTGCCATTTCCCAGACTCGAAATCACCTTGTCCACCAAGGCAAGGTGGAGGTCTTTGGCGAGCCTCAATGCGTTGTTGTGAAGTGAATCGTAATTAAAAAACCGGAAAAAAAATTGTGGGCAGATGGGCCAGTGCATCAAAGCGGGCACGCCCCGAAATGATCCATGCCCTGAGGAGGCGGGTCTTCAGTGCTTGCGACACATCGCCGGCCTCCAGTGCGCGCGCGAGCAATCTGCAATGCGCCCGCTGGTCAAGAAAGGTTCGGGGCGGTCGTTCTCCTGGGGCGGCGGCGTTGGGATCTTGAAAGAGGCGAGTCTTTGCCTCCTTGCACTGGATGCAGGGGAAGGTGGCACACGCCCCTGTGCCGTCCAAGGCCGTCGCCTCGTAATCAAATGAGGACGGGCCCAGGATGCCAAAGATTTGGCGGTCCCCTCGGGTAGGGAAAAGTCAACGCCGTCATTCAGCGCCCACAACTCCTGACATAAAGGTTCCAGGACGCTGGATAGATCTTCGATTTCGGCATACTTGGGCACGAGAAAGAGGATCTGTGAGTTCGAGAGCTTCCCACGCAGAACAGGAGAAAGGTTCTCGATAACGAACCCGACAACAAAAATGTCTTCAAAGCTAAACCCCCATGGATTGACGCCGTCCCCCAGGAGACGGAGAACGAGGACATTCCGTGGGTGGTCGGGATCACGGTCACCTTGGACGACCGGATGCTGCCTTATATACTCCCCTGTGAACACGTCCCTGATTATGCGGATATCCCCGGGCGCCCGACCAGAGAGGTGTGCATGCAGGTCCATCTTCAAACGAAGTGGGCCCTTCAAGATCAATCTCAATTGTGGAATGAGTGGAAAATAGTGGACAGGGGAGCTCATTCCATGTATGGGATGAGGAAGTAGCTCATGTGGGAGTACATTCTGAGCGAGACGCTCAATCTGCCTGTACATCGACCTGCCAGAGACACAAAAGGACCGATAGGCAGAGTCAATTGCCCCCACTCTCACCAGGTTGTCATAAACGGCCGCTGGTGATCCAGACTGGAAGGCCGAGTACAGCCGCACCGCAAACGCTTCCGATGGCATAAGGGCAAAAGAGCATGGAGGGTCAGGGTTTCCGAGGGCCAGAGGGCCCGGTGCAGCATCTTCGTGGGCCAGATGGCCCAGTGCAGCATCTTCGTGGGCCAGATGGCCCGGTGCAACATCGTCGTGGGCCAGATGGCCCAGTGCAGCATCTTCATGGGCCAGATGGCCCAGTGCAGCATCGTCGTGGGCCAGATGGCCCAGTGCAGCATCGTCGTGGGCCAGATGGCCCAGTGCAGCATCTTCATGGCCCAGATGGCCCAGTGCAGCATCGTCGTGGGCCAGATGGCCCAGTGCAGCATCATCGTGGGCCAGATGGCCCAGTGCAGCATCGTCGTGGGCCAGATGGCCCAGTGCAGCATCTTCATGGCCCAGATGGCCCAGTGCAGCATCTTCATGGATCAGGAGATCTTCGCCAGGATGACCTCGACTACGAAGGCATGCTTTAATGTGTTTTTGCATCTCGGCTCTGCCTCGAACATTGTTGAACGTACTGAAGCGGTGGCAAACCGGGCACATGAGCATTCTGCAGGGCCCTGATTCTGAGACGAGCGAAGGGACCAATCGAGTATCGAATTTGCAAAGGAATTCATGAAAAGTTTTAAGAAACAGATCACAGTGAGCGAAATCAAGCAAGCTGACTGAAAAGAGGCAGACCTACCGAAGCAAGATTCAAATTCCGAATTCTGGCGAAGTTACCTTGTGGCTTTCGATGCATTTTTTTCCACACCCTCCTTCAGCGCGTTCCCCTTTTTTCCGTGGCCATCTGGCCAACGCCAACGGGGGTACCCATCAGGGTACCCCGTCCGATTTTAAAACGGGAGGTCATCAGGCCTCCCGGCCAAACATTCGATTCTGCATCTTCTCGAGCCTGGGCAGTTCGAGCTGCCCAGGTCTTCCTATCTACATCGCACCTGATGTTGATTCTGCGAGATCTCTGAGCACGCGGCAGGGAAACCTTTTAAGCTGTGGACATCTCATCTGTCCTCATTGTACCAGCTCACACAGCAGACCTTCCCGGCAAACATACAGACGTGTACGAAATACGCATCAACGGTCTGACCGAACCACTTCACGGACATACCCGCAACAGTTTCTTCATGATAGGACTGCGCAACTGCCCGGCCAGAAGCGCGGCTTTGCTCGAGGGCCCAAGACCGGCCCCTCAGGCTGCCCCTGTGACATTCATGGCCTTTCAACCGAAACCAGAGAAGGTTCGTGGCAGTCCTTCCACGACCCCTTGTCTATTACCCACACCCGTCCCCGTTCGCGCGCACACCGACACACACACCGTCACACACCTGTGCGGGGACCTGGTGTCGTGCGTGGGCCGCTTGATGATGGTGGGTGTGGATGCGCGCATATCTCGGGCGGACCTGCTACTCGAAAACGTCCTGGTGTACCCCAGGTCTGCCACCCAACCCGTCGTGATTCTGGCCTGCTTCCGGGGAACTTCCCACGGTGTTGCAGGTGCTGCCATGGGTGGATGTTCATGTGGTGATATCATGGCATGCATACCCCCCACTCATGACTCTCATCTCATCATCCATTTCGATCCTCATCATCATCATCATCATCATCATCATCATCATCCCATCATCATCATCATCATCCATCATCATCATCATCATCATCATCATCATCATCATCATCATCATCATCATCATCATCATCATCATCATCATCATCATCATCATCATCATCATCATCATCATCATCAGCATCATCATCAATCATCATCATCTTCACACATCATCATCATCATCATCATCCAGTCATCATCATCATCATCATCATCATCATCATCATCATCATCATCATCATCATCATCATCATCATCTCATCATCATCATCATCATCATCATCATCACCAAACCACCTCACTTCGATGGTCACCCTTCCAAACTCCCAACCTTGCATGATCCGCGATCGGTCACTTCCCTCGTCCATCACCCCGAACCTGTCCATGCACACACTCCACACACACTCATGAGCATCTCTCTTACACACTCGCCGCAGATCGTCAGCGATGCCCGCCAGCTGCTGTCGCTGCTGATCGTCAAAGGCCAAACCGAGCAGACAACATGGGTGACGTATATCACCCAGAGAGGTCCAACCTTCCTTGTGCGAGAGGCCCGCTTTGGGTACACTGTCCCTGTGATCACGCAACCTCTGGCTCAGTTTTTGGCCCGCCAGGGCCTTCTTATCAATGCCGTTTTTGCCACCGCCGGTGTACGAGATGCCTTTATGACTCTCGTGGGCGTGATTTCCGTGGACCCGACCGGAGTAGCTGCGAAGCAACTCCCGTTACCCTTTGGGGCACGTGCATGGCCGACTGGTGGAAGTTCCCGCAATCCGAGGTCAGCATCTGCCCTCCTCCATGCCAGCTATCGCCGCCTTCCTGACACGCACCTTCACACTCGCTTGTGCAGGCTGCGCTCCGCCTTTTCAACGTCAGGACCGACGTTCCGATCTTTTGCAATGGGGTCCAGGTGCGACATGACATCTGCCCCGTCGTTTGGACGATGCCTCACCCATCTTGGTGCCCGTGTCAATGGGCTGACACTGAGAAGGAATTGTACCTCGGATCACTTCTTGTCAAAAGCTTTATCATTTCGCCCCGGGCAGTCTACACTGTGGGCACAAGGTTCCCGCCACTCTTGGATTACCTTCGGTCAAGACAGCCCCAGATCCATGTACCTGAGGAGTGCCTCCTGCACGGCCCCCCTGTCTGTGCGCTTTCCTCTTTATTTGTCTGTTCTACGTCTGTGTCCGGGGTGGTGTGGGATCCACCTGAGTGGCACTGCCAAACCCTCCCACCCCTCCCCCATCCCCCACAACCCCCGCCCCCACCGCCACCACCACCACCACCACCCGCCCCCTATTCGATCAGGAGGCTAATTCTGGATGCCACTCCACTTTCCGGGTCCACACCACGTGTGGGGATGTTCTTGTCCTTAGGCGCGTCCTGAGCGTCACTCCTACCACCCTGCCGGTGTCGCTCCACGTCGGTCCACCACGGTCTGTTTGCGTGTTCTGAAGGGAGGGCTGGCGATTTGATAACTCTGGCATGCGGACAACCGAGATCAGACGGGATGTGATGCATCAGATTCAGAGGTGTCTTCTTCTTCTCACAATATTAGAAGCGGCCCCGATGGAGGTCACCGGTTCCCCGTCCAGCCCCGCGACCCACCTCTGGAACCGACAATCCCCGGGAAAACTGCTCATCCAAGCTGTCCCATTCCCCGAACCTGGAAGGAGACTCGCACGAACCGGCCCCCCAACAACCCCGGATAAGCCCCGCCGCCGCCGCCGCCGACAACGTTCCAGCAGCCGCCCCGGCAACCGTCCCCACTGCCCCCACCCGATGAGTGGTCCGAGACCGACGAGCCGCCCCCGCCCCCGCCCCGGTCCCCGCTCTGCGAGTCGGGCGACACGCAAGTGACGCCCCCGCCCTCGCCCCCGCCACCGCCACCGTCCACACCCACACTCGACGAGTCGGCCGGCCCGACCAGGCCCCCGCCCAATGAGTGGTCCGAGACCGACGAGCCGCCCCCGCCCCCGCCCCGGTCCCCGCTATGCGAGTCGGGCGACACGCAAGTGACGCCCCGCCACCGCCCCCGCCACCGCCACCGTCCACACCCACACTCGACGAGTCGGCCGGCCCGACCAGGCCCCCGCCCAATGAGTCGGCCGAGACCGACGAGCCGCCCCCGCCCGCCCCGGTCCCCGCTATGCGAGTCGGGCGACACGCAGGTGACGCCCCGCCCTCGCCCCCGCCGCCGACAACGTTCCAGCAGCCGCCCCGGCAACCGTCCCCGCTGCCCCCACCCGATGAGTCGGCCGAGACCGACGAGCCGCCCCGCCCCCGCCCCGGTCCCCGCTATGCGAGTCGGGACACGCAAGTGACGCCCCGCCACCGCCCCGCTACCGCCCCGCCCTCGCCACCGCCACCGTCCACACCCACACTCGATGAGTCGGCCGGCCCGACCAGGCCCCCGCCCAATGAGTCGGCCGAGACCGACGAGCCGCCCCCACCCCGCCCCGGTCCCCGCTCTGCGAGTCGGGCGACACGCAGGTGACGCCCCGCCCCGCCACCGCCACCGTCCCTGGCCCCGTCCCGGCAGGCGATTATTCCTCCTCACTTCGGCCATCGACTCCCCTCCGCCAAGATGCTTTCACCCCGGGGTTGCTGGAGCCGTCCCCATTTTTTGCCTCCCCGCTGTTGCCTTCCTCACCTCCTCCCCGGTGATTCCCTCCCTTCTCCTGCTCTCGTTTCTCGTCGTCGGACTCCCCGTTTATCGGCCCCGGGGGCATGGTCGCAGAGTGAAGCCAGATCTAAGTACGATCTCTGCTTTCCGATCTCGAACATCCCTTCCCAAGTCCAGTCTTCCCAAGTCCAGTCTTATTTTTTTTCATGAGGATCTTGCCTGTGTGAGATCCCATGATTTTCTGCCGTCTCGTTTCATGGATGTTTACCTGCGTGCTATCCGTCACCTCTTTGCCTCTCGAACCCCGTTTGATTTTATCCCATCCCTTTGTCACCTCCAGCCCAATGCGCGCTATGTGTGTGGCATGCCGGGGTGTCGATTTGTGGCGTGCCCCATTCACACCGAGGTACGCGGAGGCGGGCACTTTGTGTTGTTTGTGTATGACATTGAGGATCAGATCCTTTTTCTTTTGGATTCTATGCGGCCTCTCCAAAGCCCAGCCCCGTCTGAGTGTGGGCACCTCCTTCCTCTGTTTGGTGTGACCGATTATATCCCTCTGGATGTGGCGCGTCGGCATCAACACCTGGGTGCCGAGTGCCTGTGTGAAGTCTGCAGTTACGTGTTATTTCTTGCCAGACGGTGGGATGAATTTGTGATGGATCCTGATATTATCCTGGCTGATGATGTGACCCGTCGTGTTACACGTGAGGATCTGGATCTTTTGGTGACTTCTCCCGAAACTTTTGCTGCGAAAATGGTTGATATGTGAAGGGGTCAATAGAAAGGACGCGCACGCCCCTTGTAGAGAAAGTGGAACCCCGACACGCGCCCAGGGGGCCCCCACCATGGGGCCGGGGTTTCCGACTCTCAGATCGGCCACCGCGATGCCACCGCGATCAGGACGACCTCCGGAGCGTTGTATGAGTTGTGATTGGCGCGGTCGACCATACCCCGAATTCAAAATTTGAATTTTCAAAATCTGAGGTAGCCACTCGATCGGGGTGGTGGTGGAGCGTCATTCGAGTACCTGGAGTGCACCCCCGCAAAATTTTTCCTGGGGTCGATTCGGGGCAAAACGCGTTTTCGGCCTATACAAACTTGTGCGACTATTACCCGTCCCATAACCGGCGGGGATGGAACCCCGACACGCGCCCAGGGGGCCCCCACCATGGGGCCGGGGTTTCCGACTCTCAGATCGGCCACCGCGATGCCACCGCGATCAGGACGCGCGGTGTTACATAGATCGCGTTTAGCGCATGCAGGTGGCTATCACCCTGGTCGATCCGACCAGAGACTTACGCGCGGAATTTTTATGGGTTGTCCTGGACCCGTAACCCATCGTTTCCGACATTGAAACCGCTATTTCATTCAATGCACGATGCTCCCGTCCGAACGCACGATACTCGCGTTTAGCTTATCTGACTTCCTATGACGGGGCGCAGGTGCCCACAGGCAGGCCCCTTCGACATGTCAGCCCCCCGGGTATACCCCCCGACCCGGGGGTCCGCCCGAGGCTGCGGCACCAGCAACACCGGGCTGGGGCCTGCCATAGTACCCCATAGGCACCCCAGACCCAGGCCCCTGGGGGCCCCCTGGGGGCCTTACCGACGGGGTCGGTGTGATTTTCTATAGGAGGGGCGTGCGCGTGGTTTCTATTGGCCCCGTTCACATATGCCCAAGGAGGCGGAACTGGCAATCGACCGGGAGGTCGAGGAGTTGGTCCGCGTCGGGGCCGCTCGGCGCACCAGCCTTCGAAAAGGACTGGTCGTTCAGCATCTCTTCACCGTCCCGAAACCAGATGGGGGTCTGCGCCCCATTCTGGATTGCCGACCTTCAAATCAGGTGGAGCCTCCTCATTTCAAAATGGAAGGCTTCACAGACTTGAGGGTCGTCATGCGGGCGATGGATTGGATGCTGAAACTCGACTTGCGCAAGGCCTACTGGCACGTGCCAGTAGGCCTTGCGAGTCAGCCGAAGCTCGCATTCGCCTGGAAAGGGGATGTGTACCTCTGCAGGGCAATGCCCTTTGGGGCGAATCTCGCGCCTTTTGTCTTTACAAAACTGATGCGCCCGGTTGTCGAGGAACTCCGGGCAACCGGAGTGAGGTGCCTCATTTACCTCGACGACCTTTTATGCCTCGCACACACGAGGGAGGAAGCGGAGGCGGTGGCTGTGAAGGTTTGCGAACTCATGGCTCGCCTCGGGTTGACGGTGAACACCGACAAATCCGTCTTCCGCCCCACTCAGCGCATCGTGTTCCTGGGGTTTCAGATCGACTCCAGGCTGATGCGCGTCACCCTGCCCCCAGAGAAGGCTCTTGCCCTCCGGGAGAAAGTTGCCCAATTCATTGGGCGCCACCGGGTCTCGACAAGGCCGTTTGCGAGTCTCGTTGGATCCCTGGTTTCATGTCACCCGGCCTTCGAGCAGGGACATCTGCACCTATTCTTCCTAAACCGGTGCAAGACGCGGGCCGTTCGGGCCGGATGATGGACAGGACATGCGTTCCTTTCCCCCCAGGCGCAAGAGGAGCTGCAGTGGTGGCACAAGCAACTCCCTCTCGGAAGCGGCTCCTCTCTGAGCCTCCCTCACGCTGTCGGCACGATACAGACAGACGCGAGCAACGGAGGTTGGGGAGCGACTTGGGCCGGATCCGGCCCTCGGCTCGAAGCGTGCGGCTTCTGGCAGACAAAACTGGGCGAGACATCTCGACACATCAATTGGAAGGAGTCGTCCGCCCTGCTGCTGGCCTTGCGGTCCTTCGCCCCTCAGGTGAGGGGGAAGACCGTCAGATGGCAGTCGGACAACACTGTTGCAGTCAGCTGCGTAAAAAGGTGGAACACGTCCAGCCCGCCGCTGCTGACTCTGCTCCTGGAACTGTGGTCTCTCACGGAGACTCTTCAGGTCCGACTCATACCGGAGCATATTCCGGGTGTGACCAACACACTGGCGGACGCCCTGAGCAGGCGTACCGACTCGAGCGACTGGATGCTCCACCCGCAACTCTTCGAGAAGGTGTGCAGGGCGTTGAGCTTCAACCCGGAGGTCGATGCTTTCGCATCCCTCGCAAATCACCAGATTGCGCGATATTGGAGCCTTCGTCCGGACCCCGGTGCGGAGGCCCAGGATGCCTTTGCCCAGGACTGGGCGAAGGTGCGTGTCTACGGGAACCCGCCCTACAATCAAGTGGGGCGGGTCCTGAGACATGTGATCCGCCAGAGGGTGACGGCTCTCCTGATTCTCCCGGTGTGGAGATCGGCGGCTTGGTGGCCGCTACTCCAGGGAATGTTGGTAAAGCCCCCTTTGGAGCTACCGAACTCTCCAGAGACCTTCCTCCCGGGGATGGGAGGAAATTCTCAAGGGGTCGGCCCGGCACGATGGAAGGCCTGGGCAGTCCTGGTCTCGGGGCATCCCTTGACGAAGCGGACGCCCAATCCGACTCCGACGATCCTGTCGTAGAAGTGGACGACTTGGCCGATCCCGAGCTTCTCGGCAAAGCCGCTCCACACATCTGTCCGGTGTTTCTCCCGGGCGGTGTGCGACCGTGCCACAGCACTCATCCGCAACGGATGGTCCAGATCTCGAACTCAGGCCATCAAAACTGCCTGGAACAGATGGACCGTTTGGTGTGAGGAAAAGGGGCGGGACCCATTCGACGGATCTGACATTGCCCTCACAAATTTTCTCACGGAGAAATTCTTCTCCAACACTTATGGCAGTGGCTGGTTCCGCAATACCGCCAGCGCCATCTCCACCAAGCTCTCGCTGATTGCAGGAAAGAGCATTGGGGCGACACCTTTGGTGTCAATGTTCCTTCGCGCGGTGTCGAAACTCCGCCCCGCGAAGCCCAGGTACGCAGAAACCTTCGACCCTGCTCCGATTGGTAAGGTTCTGAAGGAAGGGGGTGATGGGACCCCCGGATTTCTGCAAGGCAAGACAGCGGCCCTGCTGTATCTTTCCGGCCTGCGGGCATGCGACATGGCCAGGGCATCCGTCAGCCGCTCGCGGTTCGACGATGCCAACCACACTGTCCAGCTGGTGGTCAAGACCAAGACCTCGGCTGGACAATGGGTGGTGAAGAAGATCGTTGGGTCATCAAGGAACCCCGACTTCTGCCCCCACTGCTGCCTCCAGCAGCTGATCAGGGTGAGGCCGCCTGGCTCCGCGGACAGCCCCTTTGTCCGAATCAAGGGGAAGACCCATTCGGCGCTTTCGGCCCAATACTTGTCCAAGAGGGTGGCCGTGATCATGAAGGAGGCAGGAATTCCGCCGTCCTTCAAACCACACTCCCTTCGGGGTGCGGGCGCCTCGAAACTGCTCGAGCACAAGGTGCCTGAGGCAGTCGTGAGGCGAATGTTCGGGTGGTCGGCGAAGTCCGCGACCCTCGACAAGCACTATAACAGAACCCCTCCGGCAGCCCTGGAGGAGGTCCTCTCGGTTGAAGAAAGTGGCGATGGGGATCTTTAAAATCTCCTGTCGGCCTTTGAGAGAGAGTAACAGGAGACCCTGTATCTAGAAGTCCGAGTCCCGAAGGACTTATCGGATCAGGGTATCCCCTCTCTCTCAAAGGCCGAATTCCCACCAACCCACCCCAGGCCCCAGCTGACCTGGATCAGAGAACGCCCCGGGTTCGAAAAGAACCAGGGTCGAGGTTTGCGCGCTGAGCTGTTAAGGTTTTTCTAGCCCCTCTTTCCCTTAACAAGCCCAAAGAAGGGCAGGCTCGAGGGACAGCCCCGGCCCGCGGTGACCCGCGGGGTTCTCGGCAGTAAAGATATATATATGGTTCTCGCGTGTCAAAAAAGCGGGAGCTAAGGGCCAGTAACCCAGGTACTAATAACTGGCTTTTCTTTTTGATTAATTTCAATCTTTGCTGTTTTGAGAGTGAACCAACACGTGTCCGTGACTCCTGTCGGCCTTTGAGAGAGAGGGGATACCCTGATCCGATCAAGATTTCAAGACTGGTGCGTTGAAAAGAGGGTCTTCGGGGCGGAGCAGTTTGGTTTCTTGAGGGATCGGAGGATTGAGACACCGATTGCCGAGATTTTGGGGGTGTTGACGGACTCGAAGATTATGGGAGGTAAGGAGTTCCACATGTGTGCGCTAGATATAAAAAAGGCCTATGATACAGTGGACATGGAGGCGCTCAGAAGGGGGTTGAGAAGGATGGGAGTGGAAGAGGGATTTGTTGGGTATGTGGACAGCTTGTATGAGGGGAGAAAGGCGCGTGTGATTTTTTCCCCCCGGCATTGGCGTCCTTTTGAATTCAAATCCGAGCGTCCCGTTGGATGGAAATCTGCTCGGAAAATGACGATCTTGATGGAGACGTCAGCAACTTCGTCATGATGCATGCCGAAATTAAACGCAATGATGATCCGTTGCTGCGCTTCCTGAACCGCGACATCTCTGAAAAGCATCTCCGCTATACGGATCTGGACAGCGATTTCAAGGTGCTTACGCAAAAGATGCTTCCTGAGCTTGCGAAATTGTTTGGGTACATCACTGTTCACAAGCAGCGGGTCGTCTCCAGAGCATTGCTGAAGACGATCGTTGAAATGCTCGGCAGCCTCGAGCGAGAAATGCTCGTTTCGTCTATGACTGACTTCTTTTATCAAGTGCTTGGCTCTGTCACGTGGCATACTGGACAATCGGACTTGGAGAGTATCTCATCGGAATCGTCCGAGGAGCTCCCAATGAGTATGCGTTTTGGTGGTCCCGCAGCCTCATCCAACCGCTCTTTGAAACCGTAGTAGTTATAAAAGGAGAGTTCTGAGACAATCGATTTTCACACACAATTTTTTGAGCTTGCGTGGATATTTGTTTTGCCATTTTTGTCAAATCAAACAATTCAATCATCTTAAGCATCAAACGAAAGAGAATTCAATCAGAAACAGCTTATCTCTTCATTCAAAATAAAATTGTGACAAAAGTGCTTTTCAAAAGTGATCATTAAATAATGCATCAATCTTAAGAAAATAATGCATTCTTTTTGATTGAATCAGCTCAAATAATTGATTCTAAGAAAATGGAAAAGTATGCCAAAATGATAAAACAATATGAAATTTGATTTCAGCTTAAGACCCTTTAAAGCGAAAATTTCAATAGAGAGAACATGAATTGAAAGAGAAATCAATCAGATTTACCTTCTATTTCAAAGAGATAAAAAGCAGCGTTTCATCATTTGAGCTCTGAGTGTTTTAAGATGATAATTCAATGAGCAACTGATGATATAATGAGGAATATCTCATCAGAATGCGCACTCATTATAATCACTGAATCAGTAAAGGTATTTTAAGAAAAATTATTATCTATAGTTAGTATATAATAACCAGTAATGTCAAGCAAGCAATCTGTTGAGTCTGATATGCCAGTTGTGATCATTCCGAATGATTTTGTAGTGAAGAAAGTGTCAATTGAAGCATTATCTGAATCATCCAGGAAGCAAGAGAAGACAATGAAGATGTGTCACATTGAACATAATGGTAGTAACCTATTAGTTCAGACGCCACAAATCGACTTAGGACCTTATGGAGTGAACTTTTACGAGAACACTAAAACCATCAGGTTACCAGTTGAGAATGTAGGCGATGACTTTAAGAAGATGATAGACAAGCTCGAGAAGTACTGTCAAAACAATGTGGAAAGCATTGTGAATGGTACTTTGAAGAAGGCAAACCAGATGAATTTCAATACAAATCATTTGCCAAGACGAGTGATAATGACAAGTTTCCGAGCTACTATAAAGTAGCAGTTGGATATGCAGATACACTGTATCCGAGTGTCTTCCGAAAAGATGAAGATGGTGAGGTAAAACAGGACACAACAATACAAACAAATGAGGATTTACGGAAAGCCGTCAATCCAGGGAGCACAGTTAAAATGATAGTTCAACTTAAAGTATGGGTTGATGATAAGCAGCATTATGGAATCTCAGCCTCATGCAAACAGCTACTTATAGTGAAAGAAGGGAAGAAGAAAGCAGACAATTCAAAGTCTCTTTTTGCTTAAATGTTGGTAGCTTGTCGTACATTGTTTATCTTCCATGTAGCCTTCAGTGTAGAGTCGTCAGCGACATAAAATGCCATCTTACCATTGTCAATTGATGAAGGTTGAGTCGTTTCGAAAGTAACAGAAATCATCTGTCTGATTTCCGCTACAGCAGTTTTCAATGTTTCTATTTGTGCTTTTAGTGAAGCGTTTTCAATTGTTAATGAATCACATCGAGCAGTAACAGAGCTATTTTCAGCAGTGATTGAATCACATTGTACTTTGAGACGTTTTAATTCATTGAGCAGCATAAATGGTAGTCTGTCTTGCCTAATACCTTCGACAATGTTATCTTTATAATATACCAGATCAGGACATACAGGAGCGCATTCTTCAGCGATAAGTCCATAACACTTAGTGCTTTTAGGGTCATCTTTAAAGATAAAATTGACAGGACGAAGATTGTAGATGTAAGAAGTGTCTTCCATATCGACAACATTTGATTTGTACCGAATAGATGAGGAAGGAACATGCATTTTTCCATTGGAATCGATGTACACTTGCAGAGAATCACCAGTTGATTGAGTGGTAGAACGAATGAGAGGTGAAGTAATACGAGTTTCTCCAAAGTTCATACAGTTCACGCTACCAGAAGAAATTGATACGCCATAATTCGAGTTGTTAGCCGTATAAAAAGCAGAGTCAGTATCACCAGAGATGTTGATTTTATTTCCAGTTGAGGTGATAGAAGCGACAGTGTTACTTTTTCCAGCGATATTTTCAGCACGCCAAATGCTACTTGTAGTCGTGATGAATCCATTTAGGTCACTAACGAGATAACCGTTCACATTTTGTGGAAGACGAATGCCACCAGGAAATGAAGCCATACCCCGTACAAATAATGCGCCAGAGTTTGAATTGACAGAGAAGTTAGTCACATTGTCACTGTTTTCGAATAGTATACCACAGTTAGCATTGTTATAAGCCCTAAGTCGAAGTGCTTGTCCTGAGAAATCGTATCCGACACATGCAGTAGTTCCGTCAAATGAAGTGGTTGCAGACATATAGGCACCCCAGGCGTTATCAACAGTTCCATTGAATCCAATTTTAAGTCCGAGATTTGCAGAAGATGCCACCGAGCTAATTTTTGGACTTGCCAAATTACCACCAGCAGTGAGCAGTCCACGAGTCCAGAAGGTACCAGTATTAGAATTTGCCGAGAAGTTGCATACATTGTTTGAGTTTTCGAAGATTAATCCGGTAGAATTACTGTCATAAACACGGAATCGAATTGCGTTGTTCATATCATACCCGGCACATGCCGCACCGGTTCCAGAGAAGTCAGCATTTGCACCAGAGCTTGACTGATAAATGCCCCAGTTGGTGTTACCAAAAGGATACATTGATATTTTGAGGGAACCGGTATTAGAGCCGATAAATGGACATTCAAATGGAAATGCAGTCTTAAGTTTATTTGAATATATGGAAAGCATATCAGTAGCACCAATAGTGAATGTATGATTTGGAGAAGTGTCATTAGCATTGTAATCGCTATTGTATTTGATGTTGCCTTTTGACTTGATTGTGAACGTAGTGTTATCAGCATTTTCGAATGTGGTATCAGTTGAATTCACAGTGAAGTTACCAATTTTGAGAGAAGTATTAAGAGGAATTATGTTGTCGACAGCTATTGGATTATTTATGATTAAGTTGCCACCGCTTGTAGTGATTGAGTTAGCAGTCAATGCGAGAGGAAAGGCACCAGATACGACATTACCAGATGAGTCAGTGCCGAGGATTTGAGCATCATTGATTGCAGTCTTAAGAGTTCCTGTGCATGTAACAGCACCAGAAGTGATAGAATTGCATGAGATAGCAGCGGAACACTTAATGTTGCGCCAGTTGGAGCCACTTTATCAGCTACAACAGTAGCACAGTATATTTTGCTATTAGCATCACGTTGTACAATTGTT
>JAPMOS010000442.1:0-15962 GCA_027972325.1 Paratrimastix pyriformis | reverse complement strand
TATGTCCTCTCCTTATATTTATTCATCTTCTGACTTCTTCTCTCTGTCTTCTAACGAATAGGATCCGAAGTTGGGGAAGACGCAGTCTTCACACTCAAACTTTGTTCTCGTCATATTCTGATCTCTCCTTTTATTCTTTTATTTCTTTCATCTTATGACGTAAAGTTCCAATTATTTAGAAAATAAGTTCTATCCATGTAAGTTAAATCTTCTGACTTATTTCCGACCATGTATTGTCCAGTGAAAGGGTTTCGATAGCCATGTGTGATGCCGATCTTTGGACCGTGAATCTTCATATCACCTATGACCTTGCGGATCGCGCCAGGTAATTCGGCGACACCAACAATTTCGGCCCCTATTCCGTCACCGACCATCATCGTATTCTTTTATTGGTCTTTTGTAATATTCACGTGGATGTTTTTAATATTGCGTCAACCTGTGGTTTTAAGAAGCGAATATATCTATCTTCCGGAATATCTTCGACTGAACCATCTGTTTGACTAATTGAACAACCGAATTACCATCGTCGTCAATATAAGTCATAGGCTGGCCATTTAAAACACATCGGAGAAATCGTAGTCTTTTAGACTGCCCCGGAGTGTCGCGCTTTCCTGATACCACGAGGACCTTTCACAATTCGAAACACAGTTTTATTATATTTTTTGACCAACACGCCCTAAAGAACGATTTTTGTTTGGTATCTTTGTAAGTTCCAGACATAATGATTTTCTCTGCTTGAGCACCATTTTTTAAAGTGATAATAGGCATTAATATATAATTATAGAAGAAAATAATTATATATTCGGGCCAGGCAACATTCCGTATAGAAACTGTATACATTTTGGGAATGAATGTACTCGATGCATGCGATCGTGTGGCATAGTCACCTTCGTTTCTACAACTTTTATGTATGGGCCGGTCGGGCGGTTCCTATTGCACATAAACATAGATATGTACAGATCGGTGTATATATATTATGTACAGTGTATATTTTGTATATTCGCATACATTTCTTACAACAAGAGGTTGATGTCGATGCGAAGGGGCTCATGACGCAGTTTGATGGCCGTCGTCTGGGCAGGGCGTGAGCGGTGAACATGTGCAGCTCTTCGTCATGGCGCCATGTCTCCATCAGACAAGAAAAGTCGCACAAACGCCCGAAAAATTGCTCCACAATGGCACGCACAGAGTGGTGGTGGCGATTAAAAGAGACCTGCGCTCTCCGACGATCTGGTTGCGCCGGTATGGGGTGACAGCACAGGGCTCGCCAATGTATGCAGAGTCGGCAAGCACTCTTTCGCCGGGCAGCAGCTGGTCAGCAAGCCCAAAGTGACGGAAAACGGTCAAATCGTGGGCCGATCCAATCAGTGGCCCTTTCCACCAGCACAGCTGCCCCGTTGTGGTGGTCACAGCTGCCTCATATTTGAGGCACTCACACCACCGATGAGTATTAAAGTATCTTGCATGAATCTCGTGATCGGCATGCGTGGGCAGGGGAAATACGTGGCATCGAGGCACAAACGCAAGGTGCGAACAGTCCCTGTGGCGCAGGTTCATGAAAACGCGCATCCAGTGAGATCTCATTCATATTGGTTGCCAAATATTCACTCATTCTCCATATAAATTTTCGGTTGGCCTCGCGACCAACTCCTTCGTGAACACCCTCCACAAGATGCGTGTTATACTGGTTTGTCCACTCATAGAAACGGAGCAATTTATTTGGGTTGTTCTATGTTCGGGTTTTTCAAGATGAATATGTGGAAATGTCACTGACGAGTTGGCTTGCACGACTGCCATATTTCTCCCAAATTTCGTGTAAAACAAGCGAACTGCATCCATAAAATCCTCGACACTGTTGTTCTGTGACGGGAAAGCGTGAATATTCATCCCGAATTCGGTTTACCCAGGTCAGAGTCATTTTCCGGCGAATTGCGAACCTCCCCTGGGGTTACTCATACTCGTCCGGCAAACCATTCGCCAAGAGTTCATGCCGAAACGCAACAAAAGAAGGTTGGTTGTGGTGGATGACGACAACGAAGAAGACCTTGCAAAATCCACCGACGCTTCGGATACCACAGAAGAAGAGCACTCGGACGCCGACGGAGAGAAGGAAGAGAAAACAAAGAAGGAGGCCAGTGCGAAGAAGAAATCTTCTTCACGCTCACGGTGGACAAAAGAGGACATCCAGAAGAAGCAAGAAGCCGAACAACTTCACCACGGAGAGCCTCTCAGCAGAATTGTCGCAGTCATTGCCGAGAAGACAGGCAAAACCCCCACACAAGTCCGGACCAGATTGAAGTCTGCGTACATGAGTCACTCCTTCCATCGTACTTTTTCGCCATGTAGCTATGAGAAAATGAAGAACGAGGTGACCGACAAACACGAGGACAAAGCGACAAAACTGCTCCCAGAAAGCTCGGCAGAGTTTGAAAGACAGTTTGCCCGGCTGAACAGCACACCTCATCCAGTGTCATCCACAGTCCCTTCAAAAATTGCTTTCCATTCTTGGAAGATTGAACAGGACGGAATACATCTCTACATTCCAGCTTCAATCAAAACATCAATTGTCCGAGGTCAGTAGCGGGGTTCATCTCTTTTTTCTTACGCTCACAATCACCCGAGGCAATAATGGCCTGCAGTGGGTGCTACATGCCCCTCCCATCGAGGGTCCCAACGCACCCCCACCCTGGGTTGTCGACACCATTCAGGGTGATCTGGCCGTCCCTCCAGATGTCGATCTGACAAGTGCAACCCCGGGTTCACCCCACCCCGGCTACAAAGTACTCCACTTCACCCGGATCACGGCAGAAGGAGCTGCGCGGGTCCTTCTGGAATAAGTGCCTGGTTCTCCTTTTGATGTTGAAAAAATATATTCCGTTTTCTACATTATATACATGCATATACCTGTACATACATATAGATACACATTCTGCAGCATTATACATGAAGGACTCCTGGGTGAAGGAGCGATGAGGATGGGGGGCTTGTCTGGTGAATGTGGTGCGTCGGCACAAGGTGTGCATTTTTCGAGAGTCTTGTGGTTATCTATACGGAATGTTGCCTGGCCCATTCGTATATTTATCGCATTGTTAAGAAAGATGGTAAGGGAGTTCCCGGGAGCATGAGACCACGACCTAAACGTAATATTTTATGAATTGTAGAGCGACGTTTTGTAGTTCCTGAAGTTTTATGGGTTTTTTTCTTGTGAGTTTTTTTACCAGGCATTCTATATAATATAATGATGAGAAAATATTTAATTATTTTTAAATTTTATTTTAGTCCTTACCGAATTCTTCTGTTGCTGACCCAGTGCTACCATTGAATGTGGTCACACCATCAAAAGCAGCAAGCATCCAAATAACATGTTGTGGTTGTTCTGGGGCACCCTCAGCAGCTGGTTTCAGAATTGTGTGAATATTGATTGCACATTCATGGTTATTTAATTCAGGAAGACCAGCACAATTCTTTCGAACCTTAAATGCGAAAATTGGATACATTGTTTGGAAGTTTTCACGAGTGATAATCCCTCCGTGAACGACATCATTGAAGAACTTTGTGCATTTCATTAAATCGTGATAAACAAATGGGAAATCGCCATTTGCAATATTTAAATCATGAACTTCATTAGGAATTGTATTTTTATCACCGTCTTCAATGGATATCCGTAGTAAACCGGGATCGACAAATTTGCAAGGGTCTGGATGAGCTGTTCCTGCAGTAATGTTGCTGAGGACTCCAATAGGTTGGAATGCAAAAAAACGTAGGCGGGAATAGATTTATATTTCACGAAATTGAAGGTATCATCAGCGGATAGCTTACGAGTTGTTCTGTGAATAGTGTATTTTGGATAGGCAATGCTGAATCCTGTTAAATTTTTTTGCTGATTTCTTCACCTAAAAGGTAGTGTGGAGTGACTTGTGGAAGAAGGATTTTCATTTGTGACACTTCGATATTGATTTTATTATTATCAGTAATACCATTGCCGCAATAAAAGACTGAAGAATTAGGTGCCCGTTCAAATTGAATATTGACTGTAGTTCCTGGAAGATACGCTCCATTGCCAGACAAAATAGGGATTCCAAGAGGAATCATGAAAGCCTTAGTGACAGATGTTCCTGCAATGAATGCGTGTCGAAGATCTTCCATAGAACCGTCATCCTCAGCAAGATCTGGGTAAAGTCCCTGTATTCCAGAATTCATTAGGACATCTCTTGTTTTAGTCAAGATGTCAACCATATAGTTTGTCATACCGTAGTCTTGGATAATTGATTCAATTGTATTATTTATTTTTGTCGTGACTTTTCCGAAAATTCTTCGAATATCGGAGCAAATATTGATAGTGGCCTTTTCAGATGAAGTTGTGCAAGTAAATTTGAGGATAAGGTAAATGATAGCGTCCTTCCATACAGCAAGAGCCCCTGATTTTGGATACACATAAGAAAATGATGCAGTAGTGCCAGAACCAGGAACCAAAGCATCTGTCGGATTACCTGAATCTTCTTTGATTTCTTTAACCTCGTATGATTTTGTTGAATTATCGTTGAGAATTGGTTGTGAAATTTGGTAGGAAAGATCTTGGAAGCCAGCACTTAGAATTGCGTTAGTAACTTGATCAGTAGACATTAATATATATATATTAGATTAACAAAAAAATTTATTATAATATTTCAAAACTATAATAAATAATTCAATTATACGTATGTTTCTATGTTAAAATTCTTTCAGCCCGCGTCCCCTAGTTCGACGCTTACGAGTCTTCTTCTTTCCATTCCCTACTTTTCTATGTCGGATCACGGCTTGACTGATAGGAATGAAACCATTGCCTGTTAATAACGTCGCTCTACCATTAGACACTGCCTCAATGTCAGATTTGGCGCGATCTTGAGCTGCTCTGTTTGAGATTTGTTGTTGTTCTTGGTTATCTTCATGAGCTGAAATAAGTTGTTGTCTGATGATTTCTGATTTTTGTTTTTCCTCGAGAGATTTTTGCTGTCGTTCAGCTTCACGTATTTCTTTATCTTTTTGGGCGAGTTCACTGATTTTTTTGAGAGCATCAGTTGTAAGAGCGGTTCCCTCTTGGAACAGATCATGAGGATCACCTTTTTTCTTTTTGTATGACTCGTAAACTTTTTTGCCGAAGTTCACGGCTTTTGGAATTACCTCTTTTGCTGCAGCAATGATGGACTCACTACGAGGTTTGAACCAATTCCATACGTTCTTAAGGATGTCAGTGAACCCATTGCCTTGAATATACACAGGGTCGGTAATTTGAATGCCATTATTCACAATGTCATATAATAATGGAGCAGGAACGCCGACTTTGCTATTAATTTGATTTGATATCAGAATTTCGCCGAGTGTAGGAGGATTGTAAAAATCTATACATAACTATATACTATTACACGAGAAAAAAATTTCGATTAATTAAGTTATTATGGGAAAGATTGGACGATACTTGAGTAAGTTTCTCTAGTTATAATTTCCATAGTGACCATCTTATTGAGGATAGATTTAAGTTTTTTTCGACTTTGGAGATCGTTGGGATTTTCCATAACTTTTGCCTGAAGATCATCAGCTTCTTGTAATAATTCTGATTCGGAAGGTTCAGGTTGCTTTGGTTTTCTCCGTGCGAGAGTTTTATTGCGTCGTAACACATCATCAGCAATTTTGAGACTTTGAGAAATAATGTTTTGATCAGATTCCATTATCTATAATTATAGATTTCGAAAATTATTTTTACAGAATTAAATAATGGCTTCAACAATTTCCAACTGTAACGTGATTGGTTCATTCAGATCAGATAAGATATTATTATTATGATCAGTAAACTGGATTTGAATTTCTTGGATTAATTTAGAATTAAGACGACAATTAGTCAGATGAAGAGGTTCGATCGCCATTTGGTATCCAGGTGGGACATTCATTTGGAAAGTATAAAGTGTATTACTTTTATCACCATTGAGATAGCTTGAACTTACCAAGTTTGTTTTAATAAATATTGCATCAACATCAGTGATATTGATTATGTGTTGCGATATAGTGGATGTATCATAAATAGCGTGATCAAAACCGAGAATATCCGGGAAGTCAGATAAAGAAAAATCAACTTTCCATCCGTTTTTAATCCGTAACAAACAATGTAATGTGCTCATATTAGCTTCAAATTCGATGGGCATACTGACATCGCCAGTGACATTATTTGTGATCAGGTCACCTGATTTTTGGAATTGAGCGAAGAGGAAACTGTTTAAATTATCAATATTATAAGCACCATCTGGAATGACAAAATTGGGATACCATTCAAATCCATTCCATACACGGAAGATTGTATTATTAGCGGAAGCTTTGATATTTTGATGGTATTCCAGATGGTGCCTTTGACGAGACGAATTAGGTAATTTTTATTCGGGTTCAAATAGATGGGTTCAGTATATTGTATGCGAAAATCGCTATTCGTGCCAGACTTACCATTCAGAACTTCAGAATTAATAAATATTTGTAAACCATTAGCGGACATTTCAATCTATATATTTTGGTGAGAGAAAAAAAATTAGCGAATTAAATGAAATGCTTTTACCATGCGTTTATGTTGTGGTTTCGTGATTTTTCTATTTTTTAAGAGGAAATCTAAGATGTCGTATAATTCACCTTTAATTTCAGGACTGTTATTACCTGACTGAATTTCCCCGATGAGGACTTTCATCCTGGAAGAAATATCTTTGAAAGAAGAAATTAATACGCCGAAACCTTGAGTTTGTTTTTCATATGATCATTGAAAATACGTTGAATTTCCCTAACATCGTTAGCCTCAAGCCGAAAACCTTTCCGCTCATTTGTATGTAAAATCTCATTGATTGGACGCATATATGTATCAATATAATCACCGATCGACTGATGGGCTCTCGCTGCCCGCTCTTGAATGGAACCATTTCGTGGATCTACAAAATGTTCAATTATCCAATTTCTGAGAACTGGATCATCCATCATGATATTGAATCGAGTCCGATATTCATGGGGTTTGTTTTTTTGTATTCGAACATCATTGAAACGTCGAGCGATATCAGTGAGTTTTGAATGTGTTTCATCGAACAGTTTCTTTCCAGATTCGGCAGCTAGTGCTTTTTCCATACTTAATATATCATTCCGTCTTTTTTTAGCTTTATCCATTTCGATTGCCCTTTCTAGTTCTTCTTCTTCCTTTTCACTATCAACCACTAACTGACCTTCCTGTTGCAAGACATGTGATGGAATTTCTTCAGGTTGATAATCGGGCGGTAAAACATCAATCGGTTTAGAATATTTTGGTGGAGGAGGAATCTGTGGTTCATATCTTGATTTTTCAACATCCTCGATATATGCACCTACTTGATCTTGTAAATCTTTTTCATTCTGTTTCTCGATCTTCTTTTGTTTCTCAAACAACTTTCGTCTTATTAGTTCTAATTTCTTTGAACCTAACACTTCTAACACATCTGTTGGGTTTTTCCGCATGACATCCAGTAATGCATCATTATTGATGTTTTCTGGATCAAGAACTTCATCATCATTCTGATTTATCATATTCTTCAGCTTTTTTTGATCTTGACGGAACTTTTTATCATCGAGTTTCTTTTGATGATATGCCTCTTCGTTTTCTTTTCGTTCTTCCATCACATCCTGAAGCATCTTGAGTTTATGATACTCGATAGAAGGCTGATTTTGGTGTTTGTTTATGCCTTTCTTCTGATTTCCTTTAGTCTTTTTGGTCTGAATCTTAATATATTTTCCAGTTTTCACATTGGACTTGGTTTTTGGTTTGACATATAACATGGATTGACTATATATATATTAGTATAACAGAAATTTTTTATTTTTGACAGATTAAATGAATCTCACACAACCAGACTCATCAAAATGCTTAGTTAGACATAATCTGATGGGTTTCCATCAAGAAAACATGATTTTGAAGTTTGACATTTTTGACATGAAGATATCTAATGTTGACAGGCACATTCATTAACGATCAACAATCTTAGCTTTTTCACCAGAATTACTATAAATGTGCTCTAGTTCATGAAACGTTATAAACATTTATAAATATTTATAAATTCTGAAGAACTATTCCAAAATACGATTTTCCTATAGGAATTTGGCGGAACTTAGAAAATTTCATCAAATTACTAAATTATTGACCTAGCTCAGTAACTACACGAAATTGAGCTAAGCATCAACATAACACCTATAAACTAGTGCGTATGACACTTCAGAATATGTAATCATATCGAGGTGAACATAACCCTGTCAAAAGTAGCTATATCATGTCAAAACAAATTATGTCATTTTTTGACTGAAATCCCAAAAATAAGAAAATAATGAAATCTTGTTCAGAATTTCAATGAAAATCGGGACAAATGGTTCAAAATTCGAGTCAAAATATGGACAATGGTTCAAATTTTCACCAAAAATCTGGACATTTTTTTCAAATTTCATGGTCTTCAGAAACCCAAGATTCGTCAAAGTTTTTCCGATATTTTAATTGAGGATCACTTGTTTTGAGATCAACTAAGAAGAAATTAAAAGGTTCTTTCGTTGCAGAACGATACATGAGAAGGAGTTCATCTTTAGTTTTGTCGCCGGTAATTTCACTGAGAATTCTTGAATCCTTTTTTAACATTTTAAAAATACAAAAATAATTGCTATTTCCGCGAATTTCGACGGGGATTTTAAAATAATATTGTGCCAAATATACACAACTACAATTCGCATGTCGACCACTTGTATAATATTCAATGATTTCTTTTTGCTGTGGTTTTTTTTCGTTCATCATATCATCAAAGATCACAAGATTGCGATAATGTTGATCCAAGTTTTGGACTGGAATGACGTCGTTGATGAGTTTTCCAGTGAAAACCATTTGAAATGATTTTTTGCCAGTTCGTTTGCGTATGATGTCTTCCACATTGTGTAACATTTTAATGATATCCATATAGACATCATCTTCATCGTCCAAATGTTTAGAATAAATATAAACTCGATCATAAAGAATATCTTGCTGGATGATCATACTAGCCAGGAGATTTGTTTTGCCGCAACCTGAAGGACCAACAAGACAAGCCCGAAAAGTTCCCTGAAATGCGAGAGGATTAATATCATCGATGTCACGTTTTTGATCTTTATGAAAGAACTGTTTTGCATTAATGACCTGCATGAAATGAATAGTATATATTAAGCTGATAAATTAATTTCTGTAGGTATATTATAATATGTCAATTTCATATTTTGGAACTTCACAATCTGCACAATCATTAAGAGGCCCAAGAGGGTTACCTGGGGTGATGAATGTTGGGAATGGATTGAGTCTTGATACAGCCACATCAACGTTAACACTCACATTCGATCCCAGTACAATTACAAGATACGTTTCAATGACACGTAACCCTGGTGCGCCTGATATAAATTATCCATTATGCACGTTATGGACCAATACTCTGTCGAATACATGTTTCGTTCTCGTTAATATCACATATAATAGTGAGACACAACAAACTCTTGCCGAGTGGAAACGTGTTTCTTCGAGTTCATATGCCGAATCAGTAGAACCAACTGAAAAATCGGTAGTTGTCCGTGATGATAGTTGTTCTGTGCACTCAAACGAGTTATTCCTGACTGGATATGTCGATAGAGTGAGTGGTAAAACTCTTCCTCTAAAAGTAACCCCTCAGATGTATGGTCAAGAATATACTGGAAAAGTAGAAGCCTCATTAATTACTGGGGATGATATCTCCACAAATTCGGCTATCAATGTTGCAACATTAAAATTAAATAGCTTCGGGACCACAACTGGGTATTTGTATCGTTCGACAGATGGGACTGTCGGTTTGACAGATGCCCCTTCAGGAGGTGGCGATACAACTCATATGTATAGTATATTTATATATATGTTCAAAATAGAAGAAATAGAAAGCTATATAAAGATTCTCCAACATTTCGATATTATCACAACAGCTCTAAAAATTAATACTTATTGTGATCCACAAACCATGGATGAAATTTGCTCGCGATACGTAAATAATTTCCCGTCATATTATGATTCAATTTATGAAAGGCGGGAAAAATGTACAGATATCTTTACCAAAGATTTCTTTTCACATCTATTATCTCAATTAAAACTATATTATGATTCAATGTTCCAATGTCTTATTGAATGTATTGACTCGAAAATACAAGAATCAAATAAATTTTTAAAGGACCAGGATGATGAGTCAGCTTATGATGACTATCTGGATGGATTCATAGATCACAAAAGCAAATACTCTAATAATTAATTATAATAAAACCAAAAAATCAATAAAATCTTAAATATTTATACTTTTCTTTATAATTAATTATTTTTAAAGAAAAAATATATAGTCTAAATATATATGTTCAAAATAGAAGAAATAGAAAGTTATGTTAAAGTTCTCAAACATTTCGACATTTTTATCATAGCTATAAATCGTATGAATAATTGTGACTCATTAATGTTTAACGATTTATGTGTGAAATATTTAACTGATTATTCTAAATATTATAAATCATTACAGAGTTTAAATAATGATGATATGCAATACCATGATCTTCATTCTCATTTAATCACCTATTATGATGAATTACTTCCAATTATTATTGATGGGATTTACAATGAAATACATAAATGGGAAGAAACTATCAAGAATAGTCTGTCTGATTATAGTCTTGAAAACGAGGCATCTCATAATATCGAGAGTTTCAATCGTCTCATCGACAAATTATATCACATTCATAATATGGAGAAACAATCTGTGAAGTAATATAAATAATTATTATTTATTTTATTTTCTCATTATAGTATATAGAATGCCTGGTAAAAAAACTCACAAGAAAAAAACCCATAAAACTTCTGGAACTACAAAACGTCGCTCTACTATTCATAAAATATTAAGATTTGGTCGTGGTCTCATGCTTCCGGGAACTCCCTTACCATCTTTCTTAACAATGCGATAAATAAACGAATATATAATTATTTTCTTCTATAATTATATATTAATGCCTATTTTCACTTTAAAAAATGGTGCTCAAGCAGAGAAAATCATTATGTCTGGAACTTACAAAGATACCAAACAAAATCGGTCTTTAGGCCGTGTCGGACAGAAATATAATAAAACAGTGTTTCGAATTGTGAAAGGTCCTTCCCGGGGTATCAGGAAAGTTCAACATTCTGGAGGTAGCCTCAAAGACTACGATTTTTCCGATGTCGTTTTAAATGGTCAACCTATGACGTATATTGACGACGATGGCAATTCGGTCGTTCAATTGGTCAAAACAGATGGTTCAACCGAAGAAATTCCTGAAGATAGATATATTCGCTTCTTAAAACCACAGGTTGACGCAATATTAAAAAAAAAACAACCACGTGAATATTACAAAAGACCAATAAAAGATACGATGATGGTCGGTGACGGAATAGGGGCCGAAATTGTTGATGGTGTCGCCGAATTACCTGGCGCGATCCGCAAGGTCATAGGTGATATAATTCACGGTCCAAAGATCGGCATCACACATGGCTATCGAAACCCTTTCACTGGACAATACATGGTCGGAAATAAGTCAGAAGATTTAACTTACATGGGATAGTTTCTCTAAATAATTGGAACTTTACGTCATAAGATGAAAGAAATAAAAAGAATAAAAAGGAGAGATCAGAATATGACGAGAACAAAGTTTGAGTGTGAAGACTGCGTCTTCTCCCCAACTTCGGATCCTATTCGTTGAAGACAGAGAAGAAGTCAGAAGATGAATAACATAAGGAGAGGACATAAAATGAAGGAAATAAAATTGAATTCATGTTAGAAATCAATTCCCCATACGTCTCACTCTCCTTTTTCCCACCCTACGCCTACCAGTGGATGGAAAATTTCACGTCACAAATCCCGACGAGGATTTTCATAAAATGATTTTATGATGGGCAGGTGCAGGTCAGCCCATTTATGATGGCACTGTAACCATCACTCCATGACCTCTTCCCATCATAGAAAGTTTTATGTACGGGGTCTCCTTTACTTACTCTAGAAACCACACATACTGTATGAGCCTTTCAGAATGAAGAAATTGAGGAGGAGAGCGCTGGCGGAGGAGGACTTGAGTAAGAGGAAGGAGATGTTGAGACAGTTGGCGAAGATGAGGTCGGTGCATTATGGTAAGAGAGATAGGGCATTGGAGGGAAAGCAAGCGTATTTATAAGGGTCATCAAACTGGAGATGCAGTGGATATTCGAGGGAATAATATGGCGGACTCTGAAGCTGGTGAGGCAAATAAATCTGAGAAAGTTGAAGACTGCAGTATGGAATTGGGTGTTATGCTGATCGGTCCAAGTGGCGAAAGAGTACAAGGTGACTATAAGACAAGATTGGCGAGGTGGCAGAATGGAGAAAGCTAGAGGCTGGGAATGAAGACGAGGAATGCTGTTTTGATGATAAATGATAAGTCAGGAAATGCCGAGATGAACTGCTCTCGGTTTTGTAGAGAATGCTCGGCTGGGTGGCTTTTCGCAGCTTATTTCCAAAGGATTATGACTAAGGAAAAACAAAGGCAATTCTTCGGTGGGAGGAGTTGATGTGTACTTGTGGTCTGAAAGACACATTGGAACATGCAGTTTATGGGTGCTTAAGGGTGCGTGGGATTTGGAGGTGGTCCGGGAGATTGAAAGTGAAGCGGTCATTGAGAAATGGCGAGGTGGGTGGAAGGACAGTCTCAGATGCTGGTGATGTGTCCTGAATATCTAGAGGTGCTCGAGGGGTGGGTGGGCTGAGAAAGAATGGCTTGGTAGTGCTGGGGAACGGAGGCACAATTTCCCAGGAGTGCATCTGGCTATTATATGAGCCGACGGAAATTACTCTGGAGTAGCTGGGCTGAGTTAATGGTTGAACTGAGAAATGAAGTTTGCCGATTGGTTGGTCGGCATGGAGAAGATGGAATGGTGGAGGAGTGTGATACCATGGGACTTTTCGTCGATATGTGCGGAAGTCTTTTCGTTGAATATGATGCTCCTAAGTCACCCTGTGAGCGTGGATATGTCCTTTAGTGAATTCTGTACAGAGAATCGTAGTGATATGTTTTTGGTGCTCGATTTGATAGTTTGGCTCAATTTGAAATGGACTATGATATGATGGCGTGTCTGAATGTGGATTTCTCCCTTGATGCGGAGGTGGTCGGAGGATATGGGAGGAATTGGTCGGAGGGAGGAGAGTAGAGCATTCCGATGTGTAGTGGTGGTGGAACATGATGGCCGAGTGGTTAGTGGAATGAGAAGGTTGGTATAGGACCTAGGGGGACGGGGGACGGGAAGCTTGTGATTGCAGAAATTTTTAAAATGGATGAGAACACCTTCTCTTGCTGGCCGGGGAACTTTGGAGGACGGGGAAGAAATACGTCAGGCCGGTAAATCATGTTGTGAGTATAATTGTGTGTGACAATGTGGAAGCGAGGATGAAATATCCGGTGGTGGAAGGTGGGATGGAGAGGATCTATAATTGGCTGGTAAAGCCGAAATACCAGATGGCGGTCTGGGAGGGTTCCGGACTGGATTTACTCAAGATGAAATTGGGTCAAAATTCGGTGGGAAGGTTCTAGTGGGAGGGTGGAAAGGCTTGTTTATGGGAGATGTTGTGCGGATTATACAAAGAAGACTGAGGGAATGCTGTAACTATAAGGAGAGTTGGTCGTTACAGACTCTCTATTCCGCGGCAGTTGGATTTTGGATGGGAGAACGGAGAAAAGTGGCATCAGTTAGGGATCAGGATTGGGATGAATTCTGGAGAAACTTATTGAGGAGGAAGGAGGGAGTGGATCGAAGTTTGGAAAGTGGTGATGGTTTGAGTAGGAGGAAGCGTGGACGGAATCGGTTAGGCGAGGTGGGGAAGAAGAGAGTATGATGGGAAAGGGGAACGATTGGTAAGTGGTTGGGGGTTGTGGCAAAATGGTTGCGGAAAAATGATGATGAAGATAAAGATAAAGGCGGATGGAGATGGTGGGATGGAAAAGGAATGGGGGTGGTGGTGGAGAATAAGTGGTGGGCTGTGAGAGGAGGAAATGGTTGGAAACTGTATAAATAAGGACGTAGCTGACTCAAAGAGATACTGAGATCTGTGAGCATATGCCACTGTACCGTTGCCATGGACTCTACCTCCATGGCAATAGTTTTTAAAAAAAAAAAAGGGGCAGGACGCGGTCAGGCGGGTGATGTCGGCAGAGATGTGGGGCCAGGTGATGGCTTGTTGAAGGCGCTCAGTGGTGCGTCTTGCGCCCATGTGGCCGGCAAGGGGTGGCTGTGGGCAAGGGCGAAGAGCGGTGAGAGGAGGTCAGGGGCGGGGTGTCGTGGAGGTGGATGATGCCATTGTCGTCGATGTCGTAGGGCAGCTGGTCAAGGAGGGGCGGAGGTGTTGGCTTCGACAAAGTCATCAGGGAGTGTTGGGTGGACGGGCACGGTGGGGGTGCTGATGGCACAGCATCGCAAGGTTGGTTGTGTTGGTTCAGGGGCAGCGGGCAGGGTGGTCAAATGAGGGGTGGTGGGGAAGGCACGGCTCAGGAAGTCAGCAATGTTGCACTTACCCGGGCGGTGAACAATCGCACGGCGGGGCATTTTTTCCCACGAGCTCGTGGACGAGGTCGTCACGAGGTCGTTACGAGGTCGTCGAGGTCGTCCGAGGTCTTCCGAGGTCGTCCGAGGACGTCACGAGGTCTTCAGGGTCGTCACGAGGTAGGACGCCGAGCCCAAGGCGGACGAGGTCCTGAGGAGCTCGTCCCGAGGTCGTCGAGGTCGTCCCGAGGTCGTCCCGAGGTCGTCCCGAAGTCGTGGCCGAGGCTGTCGCGAGGCCTGACGAGGTGACAAGGTCTGCCAAGGCCGGACTAGGTCGTCCCAAGGTCGTCCCGAGGTCGTCCGGAGGTCTGGAGGAAGGCACGAGGAGGGCCACGAGGTCGCCACGAGGTCGCCACGAGGTCGCCACGAGGTCGCCACGAGGTCGCCACGAGGTCGCCACGAGGTCGCCACGAGGTCGCCACGAGGTCGCCACGAGGTCGCCACGAGGTCGCCACGAGGTCGCCACGAGGTCGCCACGAGGTCGCCACGAGGTCGCCACGAGGTCGCCACGAGGTCGCCACGAGGTCGCCACGAGGTCGCCACGAGGTCGCCACGAGGTCGCCACGAGGTCACCACGAGGTCACCACGAGGTCACCACGAGGTCGTTGCGCGTTTCTGAACGGCACGTGTGCAAAGGCCTAGATATAGGCACCGAGCGGTGACCCTTCAACAAATTATGGGATGGCACCAAAAAAATCCACGCATTCAGCCAACGCTCCAGCTCAACATCCGAGGCAAGCGCATTCGGAGACTGATTCCATCACACTCTATTCCAGCAAAGAAAACATTATTCGGTAGAAAATAAAGAAAAGGATCCGTCAATGAACGTGCCGTGGGACGGGCCGAGCGAAGTGGGGCGACATGGGCGACGGTCGCAGAGGGAGGTGGGATGAGTGGGGGATGGGTGATGGTGTGGCCCGCAAGGGAGGAGGCAAATGGGAGGGGCGGGGTGGGGTGACGGGTGGGTGGGTGGGTGGATGGATGGGTGAGGGTGAGCGCTTGAACGGGCGCGGATCGGACAAACTGCGTCAGTCTTCAAGGCGGAGTCAGACCATGTGGTGGATTCGTTCAGGGACACCGGGATGGGGAAAGGTGGCACAGGAGGAAGCCCTCGGGCAGCTCATTGGGACTCGATCGAGCGAGGCGCAAGTGGAGGACAGGGGTTGCGGAAAGGGCAGGACGACCGGAGAGGACGAGGGACGGAACGGGGACGGGGTGCGAGGCGGGACGAGGACAGGGGACGGAGACGGGGACGGGAAGGCAGGGGACGACCGGGGACGGGGACAGGGACGACCGGGGACGGGGACGGGGACGACCGGGACAGGGACGG
>JAPMOS010000441.1:0-16122 GCA_027972325.1 Paratrimastix pyriformis | reverse complement strand
AGTGCCAGCAATGCACAGCCGCCAACAAGAACGGCTGGTCCAACCGTGACAACTACATCTGCCGCCCGGTGGTCGATCGTTGCGACCTCCCGGAACTCTGCGAGAACGCGGCCTGTCCATCGTATGATGCGGGGGTCACCCCGGTGATTGGCATCGGCAATGCCAACCTGAGGCCCAGTCCGTGGGTTGTGTCGGAATGTCACCAGCACTGCACCCACCACTGCAACCACTGCGACCTGCAACCACCGCAGAATGTGTCGGAATGTCACCAGCACTGCACCCACCACTGCAACCATGTGTCGGATCGTTATCCTCCATTTCAACACCACCACCACCACCCACCACCCACCACCCACCACCCACCACCCACCACCACCCACCACCCACCACCACCACCACCACCACCACCACCATCATCATCATCATTATCATCCAATCATCCAATCATCCAATCATCCAATCATCCAATCATCCAATCATCCAATCATCCAATCATCCAATCATCATGATGAATCTGGTTCTGTCGACTACACTCGCCAAACTCTTTGCGAGGAGGCTCACCGTTTGCCTCGGTTGTTTGGTGAATTCACCCAGCATTTGCTGCGACTCCCTTCTTCGCCATTCAACTTTCGAAATTCGAATTTCCAGCATGTCGTCGACCGAAAATCAATCATCAACCAATTCGCCCTCAACGGAGGACCCTTCAATCAACCATATTCAATGGAGTATTGGAATCAGATTCTGACTTTCTTTCAATCGCAGAGACTCAAGGAGCTTGCGAAATCGTTGGGCATCTCATTCTCACCCACCAAATCCGCCAACCTGCCACAGATTAGTGAACGACTCGCTATTTTACATGCATCGCCGGCAATGGTCGTCATTTTGCTGCGTGTAGCCTCCTGGATCGATCTGACCGGGCGTGGCTTCGTACCTCCAACCCAAGTTGTGACACTGGCGTCAGCTCCATCGCTCACTGCGCCTGAGGCGCCCACCGCCAATCCTCCCCAGAGAAGCCCAGTGGTCCAGGTGGAATGGAAGGTGCTCGTGATGCAGACGACTCGGGTTCAAACCCCGGCACCGGTGCCGATTTTTCTTCCCCCCCCTCGGATGAGGGGAAGGGAGCCCTCTGCTGACGGCTCCCCGGGCCATCTGCTGCAGGACTCTGGCGCGCAAGAAACTCCCCTTGGCCTGTCCCTCTCCCTCTCCTCGGATGCTGGCTCCGCACCCCTATCTCACAGATTGGAAACCGACGACCACCCGCCGCCGGGGCTTCGGCGTGGTGTGCCGGAGGTTGGGGCCCCCGGTCCGACTCACCTGACGCAGGTGGCCAGCTCGCCCCAGCGCCCGCGCCCGGGGGACCAGCCTCCCAATCGAGATCCCGGCTACGCCAGATTCCCCGGCTGGGCCGCCCACCCCCGCCCACCATCCACCCCATCCACCCCCATCCACACCCCCATCCACCCCCATCCACACCCCCATCCAGCCCCCGCCCAACACCAGCCTCCACCAACGGGGGCCATTCCCCTGTCAACGACGCCACAGTCCGGCCCAGTGCCCCGAAGGAGGGTGGGGCATTCCCAGCCACAGACGGCGCTGTCGCCCTGCAGCAGCAGCAGCCCCAACCACACCACTCCCCACAGCTGCAGCCGCGGCAACGGGAGCAACAACAGCAGGAGCACCTGGCGGTCACCGCCCCGGCCACCCCCGCAGCCACACATGCCCCTGGGGCCGCCCCCGGCACCTGCCTCTGCCCCCGGCATCCCCCACCCCGCCACGTCCGCCCCCGCCGCTGTGTCTCCTGACTCACCGCAACCCTTACCAATCCTGGACGATGACGCAGACGAGGGCACTGCGGCGCCCGCCCCCGCCGCCAACAAACCGCCAGGCGCTCGACCGGCCCCATCGGACCCCCCTGAGCGACCCCCTTTCGACTCCGAACCCAGGAAGGACATGATGGAGTTTGCTCTCGTGTTTACACCAAAACCGCATCTTTAAAGATAATTAAAATTTTGATAATATCCCCCCGGCATAGGGCTCGCTACTCCCGCTTTCTTTGCGGTTTTCGCACCCTTCACCCTCTCCTCCCAGCCGCCCGCAGGGGCGGCGGTAAGTAGAGAATGCCTGGGAGCTCAGCAGAAGACAAGGACACCCTTCCGGCTTCTCCTGGTCAGGAAGAAAGGTGAAGAAACCTGACCGCCGTTCGCAACCTCCTCGTCCCTACCTGCTCCCCGGCACTCCCAGCAGTCCCGTCGCGTCTCCTCGACACAGTGGGAAGCTTTGGGGGTGGGAGGCGGGTACCTTCCTGGGTTCGGAGTCGAAAGGGGGTCGCTCAGGGGGGTCCGATAGGTCCTTCCTATGTCGGACCTCCAGCCCCCTTTCGCTCCGCCCCTTTTCTCCTTCCTCACCCAGGAAGGACATGATGGAGTTTTCAAAGATCTCATTCCTCGATACCCGCGAAAATGGTCTCCAGCGGAGCCTTTTGGGGTTCGCCCGATTATAGTGTCGATCCAATACGGCCGACTTTTCCGTCCAGCCATACATTCGACGGACGACGGGCTCTGGCACATCATTTTCCAAGAGTTTCGAGGCACCCGCCCCACGGAGGGCGTATGTCCGAAACCTGGCTGGGATTCCAGCCTCTGTCATCAGCCCACGCGCCAGCTTCGAAACCCGTTGGGCTCCAAGGGCCTTGTGGTTTCGAGCCACGAAAAAAGTCGGCATCCCCGGCACCTTCCGCCGCAGGACTTCCGACGCGCAACAGTGTGGGCAAAGGATAGGGTCTGCTGGCAGCCCTCCACCTTCTTGAGGACCCATTGTCCTCTTGACGTCTTGGTTTTCAGCGTCAGCATCAGCGAATGGTCCCGTCCCAAACGGGACTTCCGAGACCACAATGCGAGTCATGTCGCCCGGGCGCAGCCCGAAAACAACTAACAGGACCGCCAGCTTCCCCAAGAGGAAATCCCTCGAAAGCTTCGCATTCGCTCCACGGTCCGCGATCGCCTTCTGCAACGCCCCAAGATCAGGAGATTCCTCTATCTTAGGCTTGGAGGGCCGCATTTTACGCACGGCCTCCAAAAGGTTGTGACCAAAGGATCCGCGCCAATCCGTCTTCCTGACAACACCGCGAGCTTAGTCGATATGCAACTCGCAATGTTCGCAAACCACTTCGCTGAGAAGTTGTTCTCACCAAACTTCTCCGCTAGGAAGTTCACCAGGCCAACCGGAGACGCCTGAAAAGGATCAAGTCCCTTCCCCTCGGCCCACTCTGACCACCTCCGCCATGCAATGGAGATGGCCTTGGCCCGGGATCCGGACCATGCGTGTTTCATGATAGAAACCGCCCGTTCGTCCATCCCTTCCGGACAGAACATTGGACACATGTCTGGCGCGACTCTTCCGAGCGCCACCGGATCCTGAAGGTCCTCCAGTTCGATGAAGCAGTCTACAGACGAAGAATCGTCCGTTCCCTCAGTGGTCGCCCCGTCACCAGGAGAACCATCGCTCTCCAGTGAGCCGGGCCCACTCCCACCGAGTTCCCCCAACCCGGGGAGGAACGTCTCCTCGGTATTGGGGAGAAGCAGTGGCCCTCTGAGAACCATGCCCATCAGATCCGGCCACCATGTGGCCGACTTCCACACTGGCAACACCAGCATCGCCGTGGCCCGCTGAAGTCTGATCAACCTCAATACCCGGCCCACTTGGTTGAACGGTGGGTTCGCATAGACTGCCTGCCTGTTCCAATCCTGGACAAAGGCATCCTGGCCCTCGGCACAAGGGTCTGGCCGCAGGCTCCAAAACCTCCCCACCTGAGCGTTGCTCATCGTAGCGAAGGCGTCGAGCTCGGGGCGATAACGGAGTTCCCGACAGGCCCAGGCAAAGAGCCTGGGATTGAGTTTCCAGTCGGACGAATCTGTCATCCGCGACAGCCAGTCCGCCCGGACATTGGTCACCCCGGCAATATGCTCGGGGACGACCGTCACTCCATTCCTGGCAGAGCTCCCAAAGCTCCAAGAGCAGGGACAGCAGGTGAGGACTCGAGGTTCTCCACGCTCGGACCGCCGAGGTAGCTACCATCGAGTCCGATTGCCAGCGCAGACACGTGCCGGCCGTCAAGAATGGACGGAACGCACGGAGACCGAACAGCAGGGCACTGAGTTCCTGCCAGTTTATATGTCTCGCTGTCTCCCCTCCGATTCCCGCCAGTTCCCCTGGCCTCCAGGGGTACGGCACCATTCTCCAGCGTGGCTCCCCACGCCATAGAGCTGGCGTCGGTCTGCAGCACCCGCGTCGGGTTCGGCGGAGCTGTGGACGCACCGTTGAGGGGAATCGCCGTGGACCACCACAGCAGCTCTCTCCGAGCCTCGTCGGTCAGTGTCGATGTCCCGTGCCACCCCGACTTGCTCACTCCTCTCACCTTGCACTTCTCCAGGTGGAAGAGATGCAAGCAGGCCGGCACCACCGCCGGCCTGGTCGAGACCAATGACCCCAGCACCTGCGCCAAGCGACGGGTCTGGACCACTTTCTTCCCTTCCAGGCTCTTCAGCATAGCCAACAAGGCCTGGACCCTCTCGGGCGGAAGGGTAATCCTCAACCTCCTGGAGTCCAGCTGGAACCCCAGGAAGATGATCTGCTTCACCCCGGTGAAGACGGACTTGCTCTGGCTGATTGCAAAGCCCAGGCCGCAGAGTAATCTGAGAGTCCTCAATACATCCTGCTGTGACCCCTCCAGAGTCCGGGAGAGAATGAGGAGATCGTCGAGATACACAACGATCCTCACCCCCTCCCTCCGGAGTTGCTCCACAACCGGCCTCATCAATTTGGTGAACGTAAACGGGGCCCGGGCCGCCCGAAGGGCATGGCCGTCGCCACAAACGTTTGCCGGCCCCAGGCGAATGCAAGCCTGGGTTGGGAGGTCGGGGCCACAGGTATGTGCCAGTAAGCCTTTCTGAGGTCCAACTTCGTTAAGAAGTCTTCCTCCCTCAGAAGGCACATGGCATCCTATAACCCCTCCATCTTGAAATGGAGGGCCACATATTGATTGCTGGGACGGCAATCGAGAATCGGACGTAAAGTCCCATCCCCCTTCGGAACCGTAAACAAGGTCTGGATCAGGAGACCCTCCGGTAACGGGCTCCCCACCTCCCTTGCCCCCAGCTCCAGCATTTCTGCCACCTCCTGAGAGATGGCCATCGAGGCAGCCTGTGACAGCTGCTTCGCCGGACGAGGTCTGAACGCTTTCTTCGGACAAACCTCGAAGTCCACCTGAAAACCCTCTTCCAGGATTTTCAAGGCAAAGGCCCGACTCGGGGATTCCAATTTCCGCCATTGCTCCAGTCTTGAGGACAGTTTCTTTGGAAAGTCCCTCAATTCCGAGGTCTGGGCGCAAATGGCTAGACACTCTTCGAAAAAGCAATTCTCTGACTGCTTCTTTCCTTTGATGATCACAGGGCATCCCCGTGAAGGGGCGAGGCCCGCTTCCGGGAGCGTCGACCCCGCTCCGCTAAGGCCAGCGCCCCTCCTGACCCTCCCTCTCAACCCCCCCGAAGGGACGAAGATAAGGAGCAGCTTCCTGTTTGGCTTCAACTCGCGCACGCTTAGTGTTGGCCACAGGGGCGGCGGCAGGGGCGGCGCCAGCAGCAGTAGCGGCGGCCATCGGGCGTCCTCGACGTTGAGCGAAATGACGCCGCGGGGCATTCGGCCGCCCACGGAACCTGGGGGCCGCAGGCCGAGGCTGGACCTTGGGGGGAAGCTTCGAAGCTTCCGCGAGCGTGGGGGCCTGCTGAGCCACCTTCAACCGCTCCGCGCGGTTCTCCAGCGCAGACAGGTCCTCGGCCAAGAACATCGCGTCCTCAGGGGCGCGCCCTTAGCGAGGAGGAGCCCCGGGTGGACATGCTGAACCAATCGATCACGGCGGGTCCTCTCAACCCGGGAGAGGGCCACTTCAAGGACCTGGGACAAGCGCCCCAAGTGACCCTGAATCACGTCTGGATCCGGGTCAGCAGTGCCCGAGACCTCCATCAAAGCTGGAACCAGCATGCGGCGCATCAACATAAGATCGGCCCACTGGGCTTCGAGGAGGGAAGCAACCTCCGGCGCGCCCAGCGGGGTCTTCCGGAGGGCAGGTAAATCCAGCCCGAGCTTCTCAGGCTCAGCCAGTGGGTGCCGATAATCGAAGCCCAAGGCAGGATACTTCTTCAAAAGAGCTTGAAGGATACTCTTGGCCAAGGGAGCTCTTGTCAGAGCCTCCCTGCCTCTTCCCACCCAGAGCCGAACGCTCTCGGGTACTTCGCCCTGCGCCGCCGGGGCAAAGAGATCTGCGGGAAGGTCATCCTCAGACGACACGGATTTCTCCGCGTCTTCCTCGGATTCTCCCGGCTCTCCACAGTCAGGTACCCCGCTCGCAGAAGGAGCCGAGGCTATCGGACCGGGTACAGTGAGTGCGTGTGCATGTGATTGACACAGACCTCGTTGAAAGGCGGCATTGCCGCCGCTATGATAGCGAGGGCCTCCTTCGACGGCACCGAAAAGGGGCCGTACTTGAACCAGAAGAAGCCAAACTGGCGCGGGGGCGCACCCGGCCCAGAAGAGGCCACGGCACCAGAAGAAGCCGAAGCACCAAGAGAGGCGGGCGCCGAAGCAGCAGGAGCAGCAGCCCCTGACTCCTCTCCAGAAACTGAAGAACCAACCATCCCCGCAGCCTCGCCAGTCACAGGCGCTTGCCCTTGAGGCGCAGGTCCTGCGGGGGCCAATGAACCAGCCGACTCGTCCAGCTCCATGGGTTCCGCAGCTGACGCACCAGGTGCACAAGGCTTCTTGAGGGCAGCCTTCTTGTGCGTGCGCTGCTTCTTTTCTGCCCCTTTCTCGAGGGCAGCCAGGAGGTGGTCGTCGGCGGCCGAAGACACAGACAGTGGTGTAGACATGAAAGTGTGCGAAAACCGCAAAGAAAGCGGGAGTAGCGAGCCCTATGCCGGGGGGATATTATCAAAATTTTAATTATCTTTAAAGATGCGGTTTTGGTGTAAACACGAGAGCAAACTCCATCATGTCCTTCCTGGGTGAGGAAGGAGAAAAAGGGGCGGAGCGAAAGGGGGGGCTGGAGGTCCGACATAGGAAGGACCTCTCCGCCCCCGCGGTCCGCCTCCCACCGATGGATGAAGAGGCCCTTGAGAAGGTACTGGACCCCGACATGGAGATTCCAGCTCTCCAGGCCCTCCTCGACCCGATCCCCTCCCAGTGGCTGTGGGCATGTATGGCAGCGGTGGAGACGCGGAAACCAAAGGAATTGGACCGCAAAGTCTCCACCTTACAAAAAGTGGTGATCCAGGGCCTCCGTGCCAAGCGCCAGAGCATGACAGTGAAGCAGCTCCTCACAGCAGCCGCGCCGCTCAGAGGACCCCTGAGCCGCCTCGCCCGCTTGCGCGCCCCGCCGAAGGAGTCCCTCCCCACGAAGCCTGGCCACCTCCCGGGGGGGGTGTACAACTCTGACAGCCGGAGCTGTGCATATGCCGCCATGATCCACGCCCTGGCCGCAGTCCTCATGGCGGCCCCGGGTGCGACTGAGACACTGCTGGCCGGCTCGGAGGCCCTGGACCACATCGGCCGAGCAGTTGCGCAGGCCATGGACCCCCACGCCCTGCCGGTCGACCCGCAACCCATGATGGCCGCCATGGTCCGGTCGACTGTGCTGTCATGTCCCGTTCGCCCTGGGGCCTTCGCGGACGCTTCGGAGCTCCTGCTGGCCACACTTGAAGCCTCACCCGGCGTGACCTCTGGGGTCTGTGGCCAGGGGTGCCTCCTGTGCTCCCGCTGTGGCCACGCCACCTCGTGGGAGAGCCCGGGCCCTTTATCCCAGTGGAGGCCCTGGACACCGCCTTCTCGTCGAAGTGCCTCTGCGGGGGCAAGAGACACGACATCTGCGCCCTCCATGCCGCCCCTCTCATCGCTGTTTCCACGGACGGGGTCCTTGCGGGCTCCGCCCGGCAGGCGCTGCACGCGGCCGCCGTCAGCATCGGCGGGATCAGGTACCGCCTCGTGGCCTGCCTCTCCACCAAGGGAGCCCCGAAGCGGCCATGAAGTCGCAATCATCCCCTCCTCCACCCTGACACCTACCATGTACTGTCCGGCACCGAGAGGACCGTTGTGGACGAGAATGAAGCCGCGGTGGGGTCCGGCTCCTGCTCCTCCTTGCAGACAACCCTGCTGCGGCTGCAGCAGCATTCCGCAACGCCGGATGGTCCCCGTCCGCCCGCCCAGGCCCCCACCCCATGGCGACACCCCCGCCAACCCCTCCAAAGCCGGCCCTCTCAGCCCCCACGAGCCCCGCCCAGGGGGCCCCCGCCCCAACCATCCCCGCCGTCGGCTTGGTGGTGAAGGCCCTCGCTCAGGCGGCCCCCAAGGCAACCACCGCCCCCACCGCCCAGACGACCCCCGCTGCCCAGCCCGCACCCTCCGCGATCAACCCGTCTCTTGCTGGAGCAGGGGCCCCTCCGGCCCGCAAACCACGCTTCGAGGTCTTCTTCCCCAGGGGTCCGCCGCCCCCCCCCGGTGCCGAGCAGACCCCCGGCCATCGGTGTTGGCTCCGCTTCGACACCAGAGACGCCGCTGAGGGCGCCATCTCGGCGGCCACGGGGCGGTATCCGGCCGTCTGGTCCAACAGAACAGCAGCTGCCCTCGGTTTGTCGAAGCCCCAGGCCCCCTTCCCAGTACCCGCTGGCCCCACTCCCTCCCGGCCGCCGCCCAACAAGACAGCTGCCCCCGCGCCACCCAGGGCTGCCCGGGGACCGGAGCCCCTTCTGGAGCTCTACCCCCGCGGTCTCCCCGAGTGCATGGCTGCAAAGCCGACCACTGTGCGCCAGTCCGGCCTGGGCCGCAGCGCCTGGGCGACCTTTGCCTCGCGGAGGGACTTGGACATCGTCCTCTCCACCTCCACCTCCAGGGTGGCCTGGTCCAAGGCGGCCGTCGCCCAAAACCGCCTCCCCGGAAGAGGCCATCCCCGGGCTGCCACGGCCCCGGCACTCCCACCACAGCAATGGCGGGCCCGCGACGGCGCTGGCCCCGTGCCGCTCCTCCCATCTCCTCGCTCTCTGGCCGCCCCGGGCATCCCCCTGGCCGTCCCGGGCTTCCCCCTGGCCGCCCCGGGCATCCCGATGGCTGCACCCTTCCCCAGGCCGTCCCCGCCGCCCGGCCACCCAGCCAGCACTTCCCCCACAGACGTTCCTTGTTCCCCTGTCCCTGATCTCATGCGGTGGTGGCCAGTGCTCGTCTCCCGGTCTACTAAGGCGGCCCCAATCGCGGGTGCCCCGCTGCCAACCCGGCCACCCCAGCGGACCTCCGCGTGGCGGCCCGCTGTCTTCCTCCCCCAGCCGCTTGCCGGAGCCAGCCCCCACCCCGCGACACCCCGGTCCGCCACCCCTCCGACGTCTGCAACACCGGCCGCAGAGCTCCCCGCGAGTGCCCCCCTCTGGCCCCCGGAACTCCCACCACCTCCGGCGCCACCGGCGGCCTGGACGCCCACCAGGATCACTGGCACGCCCCCTGTTCTCTACTTCCTGGCCAATCGCCACCGACATCTGTACATCGGCTCCACCACCCACCTGACCCGGCGCTTCTGCCAGCACCCTGGAGCGGACGCGCCGGCTGGAGGATCTCCTCCACCGCCCCAACGGGGACTGCCACTTCAGGAAGCCCGTCACCATCTCCGCCGCGGTCTCCGCCCTTGCACCCTCCTCACCCCCAACTCGGCCACAACGTCCACCACCTCATCTCCCCTGTCCGCTGCGGCATGGCCACGGCCACGGTGGCCGTGTCCGTCACCCGAGGCCCCCTCCTCCACAGCTTCCCCGACTCGCCCCTCGCGGCCCCCGCCAGTCAGCCGCCGTCGCCACCGCCGGGAGAGGCCGATGAGCCGCCTGATCCTCCTCGCCGGGCCCGGGGATCGGAGCCCCGGTCGCCCCAGCCGCTCTCCGAGGCCGAACAGGATGCACTGCGGGGCGCAGCGGGGCTGGCGGATCCCGAGGCCATCCTCGCGACACTGGTCTCGGCCCTCGCCCGACGGACGCCCGCCCGCACCGCGCCACCACCCAAGCGGGCCAAACCACAGGTGGCTCCAGGACCCCTCCGCGTCGCCCTCCGGCGGACCCACAGGATTGCCGCCCTGCTCCGTGCCCAGGGGCTCTCAGTGCGCCGCCCCTGGAATGCCCCGGCCCGCCTCCTATCGGGGTGGAGGAGCGCCCGGGCGGCCCTGGCCGCCGCTCGAGTCCGGGCCCGGAAGGCCGCCGAGAAGTCGAAGGCCCGCCGGCAGCTGGCCTTGTTTTCGGCAACCGCCGCAGGTTCTTCGCCTCGCTCTCCTCGGCCGAGGATGGCCGGCCCTCATGCCCGATCGCCTGGGAACAGATCAGCGAGCACCACCGACGAGAGGCCGCCTCTCGAGGCGGCCCGGCCCGACGCGGACATCCCTGGGCTGCCCTGGCCGCCTCGGTCCCGGCCTGACAGCAGCCGAGGTCGCCGCCCTGGAGGACGACATCAGCATGGACGAAGTGCGGGGCCAGGTCGCCCACGCGGCCCCGCACACTGCTCGGGCGCAGACGGCGTGGGGATCGACGCCGTCAAGAGCCTTTCGAAGGAGGAGGCCTTCGCGGGCGCCCTCTTGGCCCTGTACCGCGCCTGCTGGCGGTCGAAGACCACCCCCGCCCGGTGGCGCACCTCGGAGGCGGTGCTTCTCCCAAGAAGGGCAAGCCACCGGGGGAGATCAGCTCCTGGCGGCACATTGCGCTCTGCGACGTCCTGGCCAAGATCTATGGGGCAATCCTCGGCCAACGACTGACGGTGCTGCTCGGCCACCGCGGCCGCCTCGCGGCCTCGCAACATGGCTTTTGCCCAGGGCTTGGGCCCTTGCTCCACGTGTCGACCCTCCTGGCCACGCTGGAAAGCCGCAATCGGGCAAAGGCGCCGCTCAGGGTGGCGTTCATTGACCTGCGGAATGCCTTCGGCAGCGTGGAGCGGTGGGTCATCCGGAAAGGCCTCGAGCTTGCCCGCATCCCTGAACACCTGCTGGCCGTGATCATGGAGATGCATCAGGGACTCCGGATGACCTGGCGCCTCCGGCCGGACGACGCCGAGGGCATCGCCCTGGACCGAGGCGTCCGACAAGGCGATTCGCTCTCACCAATCATATTTCTGCTGGCGGTCGACCCACTCCTTCGTTGGCTGGCGATGGCCGACCCAGCCCTGGGGACCTCGGCGCGGGGCTGGTCGAGGATCCCACGACCGCGGCAACAACCCAGGCATTTGCCGACGACATCGCACTCCTCGCGCCCAGCGACGCCGCCCTTGCCGTCCTCTGCCACCGGGTCGACGCCTTCCTGGCTTGGGCACGCCAGTCGACCAACACCGACAAGTGCGCCCTGCTGGCAGTCGAAGGGGGTCAGCCGCACACCAGCGCCCGGGCACTCCTCCAAGGGAAGGCCATCCCAACACTGGGCTCCGCGGGGCCAGCGGATCCTACACCTACCTGGGCTACGACATCTCCCCGAGGGCCTCGCCGCCACGCACCTGCCGCGGGTGCTGGCCAACTGGGACAAGAGGCTGGCCCTGATCCACGGCTGCGCCCTCCCCCGCTGGCAAAGGTGGAGGCCACAAAGCAATGGGCCCTTCCGACTTTGGTGTACGGCCTTACCGCCGCGTGCCCGTCGGCCGACCTGTGCGCCAAGCTCGAAGACACCCTGGCTCGCTATGCGGCGGCCTGGTTCACGGGCCGCCCCCTGGGGACCGACAAGAAGTTCCTCCCCGGCGTCCCGCGGGCCTTCCTGTTCCTGCCCGGCCAGGGCCCCGGCCTCCCGCGCATCGAAGCCACCCTGCGTCAGGCCCACCTGGGCCTGGTGGCCCGGCTCCTCAACCCCCCGCCAGGTGGCCACTTCCTCGACCAATGGGCCCGCCCCCACGCCTTCGCCCGCGTCCTGGTGGCCGCCGCCCGCCCCTCACTCCCCAGCCCGCCGCCGCGCCGCCGCAGGTCCTGCGCCACGGAGATCGCCGTCCCTGAGGCCCTGTGGCAATGGCTGGCGCACGACCAGGCCCGGCACGCCTAGAGAGAACATGCTGTGTATTTGCGAGGGCGCAGGCGACAAGTTCAAGAAGAAAGGTTACTCGCGCCTTCGCGCCATGCGTTACACTCCGGGGGGGGCCGGGCCAAATGACCCGTATGGTGGCTCCTCCCGGCCGGGGGCCCGCCTGGTGGCGGGGCCGCCCAGTGATGGGTGTGGGTGATGGGGAGGGGTGCTCAGGGGCGGGTGGGGCGGGTCGTGGGCCCTGGGCGGCCGCTACGGCGTGGCCAGGGCGCGGGGCCTGCGGCAGCTGCGCCGTTGCGCATGGTCATGAGCGCGAGGGCGTCCCGAACCAGAAGGGTCGAGACGGAGGAGAGGGCCCGCTGGAGGTCGGTTCGCGCGGCAGGGGGGTCGGCCGGTGTCAGCCGCGACAGGGCCTGGCATGTGGCCCGGGGCACGGTCCCTCGGGCCGACAAGATCACCGGCACCGCGCGGCAGGGCTGCCCGGTGGCCTCCGTGACGGCCTGGCAGAGGGCGACGTAGTGGGCCGCCTTGGCCGCCGCCCGCGCCGGCCAGTCGTGGGTCTGGCCAGTGATGGCCACGTCGAGCAGCCACCAGGTGCCGTCAGAGCCACGGGACTGCAACACCAGGTCGGGGTGCACGTCGCGGAGGGCGGCGGGGAGCTTGGCCAGCAGGGTGGGTGGGAAGGCGGGCGCACAGTTGGTTGCCGACACGCCCATATAATGCCGCGTGACCCAGTCGCGTTGCCCGCCGAACCAGGCCCAGAGTCGGCGGACCACACGGTCGTGGCGGGCCGTGTAGAAGTCGTGGTACCTGCCGCAGCCGGACAGCAGGTGGGACATGGTCTCGGGGCCGCCGTGGCAGAGTGGGCAGGTGACCCCACCGGGGCGTCGCCGGCAGATGCTGAGGCCTTCCGCGCGTATCGGCACCGAATGGTTTGCAGGGTGGGAAGGTGCCGAACAGCAGCCAGACGAGCCGGCGCACCTTCCAGTCGGGGGCGGCCTGCTGGCGCCAGGCGGGCGCGGCCAGCTTTGCTCGAGGCCGTCCAGGGTGACCCCCGAGGAGAATCGGCTGCGCGGGGGCCCAGCCGCGGGCCTCCTCCTCGCACTGGAGGGCCTGGCAGAATCCCGGGCCACCGCGAGCGTGAAGGGTCGGGTGGGGTACGGCAACGGGCGTCCTTGGGGCCCGAGGGGCGGCATCTCCGGCGGGCAGGCCAAGCCCTGTTGGATGGGGGGTGGCGGGCCGGCCTTGTCGGTGGGGGGCGGGGCTGCCGCGGCCTCGCCGGCCAGCCGGTCGGCCTGCAAATTGCCCCACAGGTGGGGGCAGCCGGGGGCCACCGCGTCCACGTGGGAGGGCACGTGATGGCAGAGGAGGCGCGGCCACCGGGAGACCAGCTCGTCCCGGAGTCGGAGGACCTCCTGCTGCGACTGGGTCAGGCAGGTGGCGCGGCACAGGGCACCGAGGGCGTACTCGCTGTCCGACAGCAGCAGCACGCACCGGTCTCGGCCGACCCGCTCCCGGCCGAGGAGGTCGATGGCCAGCCGGATGGCCTCGATCTCGGCCTGGGCGTTGCTTGTGGGCCACTGGAGGCTGCGGCGCCTACAGCCTCGTCCCCAACTCCCGGCGGCCAGGCTGGCTCCTCCGGAACCAGCTCGTCCGGGGGGCCCACGTCTTCCCGCAGGGGGCCGGCCACCGCGACCGCCGGAAGGAGCTCCGCCTGATGGGTCTCGCGGAGCTGCTGCCCACCTTGCCGGCGGACTCGATACAGGTTTTCACGGACGGCTCCTTCGAGGTCGGACCCGAGGGGGCTCCTAATGGGGGCGCGGCCGCCGTCCTGATCCACCCGACGGCAGAGCGGTGGCGCTCCGCCGCACGCTCCTGTGGCCCACCAGCAACGCACAGGCCGAGGTGGAGGCCATCCGCCTGGCCGCCGAGCTGCTCAGCAGGGAGCGGGTGTCACCGAGCCGAGCCATCCTGCTCCTCTCCGACAGCTCATACGCCCTCGGCGCCCTTTGCCGGTCCTGTGGCCTGTCTCAGTGCCAGCAGACCGTCCTCCGGATCCGCGACGAGCTGCTCTCCCGCTGGCCGCGCCTCCTCTGTCACCACGTCCCATCACACGCCGACGTCGCCGTCCCCATGCCCCCAACTCCTGCAAGCTGACCGCCTGGCGGGAGGCCGCGGCGGCAGACCGCCGCCCCGCCACCAACCCCGGAAGCCTGCCGCCCCGCAACAGATCGGCCTCACCTGCCCAGCCCCGCTCCGGTTCCGGCCATCAGGACCGGTGGATGCGCCCTGCCGTTCCCTGCTCGACCGTTCACCACCGCCGCGGCCCGGGGTTCTGCCTTGCCCTCCAATGTGAGGAAGACAGCCGCGAGTGGCTACAGCGCCGGAGCATGGCCTCATCGGGGTGACCCTCGACACACTCGAGCAGAAGCTGGCCTCGGCGGCCTGGCGGCAGCTCGCGGCCCCGCCTGGAAGGTGCGCCGCCTCGTCTGGCTGCTCTTTGGCACGTTCCCCACCCTGGCAACCATCCGCGCCCTCTACGCGGGCCAAGGGCGCTGCCTGGACCACACCCTGCCCGCTCTGCCACGGGGCACCAGAGACCATGGCCCACCTGCTGTCGGCCTGCGGCAGGTTCCACCACTACTACACGGCCAGGCACGACCGTGCCGTCCGCCGCCTGTGGGCCTGGTTCGGCGGCCAGGACGCCTGGGTGATCCGGCACTACCTGGGCGTCTCGGCAACCAACCGTCAGCCGGCCCTCCCGCAACCCCTGCTCGATGAGATCCCAGCGGCCTTCCGAGACCTGCACCCGGACCTGGTCCTGCAGTCTCGGGCCCCGACGGCGCCTGGTGGCTCGTGGACGTGGCCATCACAGGGGCGACAGCCAGGGTTGGCCCGCCCTGGCAGCGGGAAAAGCCACCCACTACGCCGAGCTTTGTCGGTCGATCTCGAAAGCCACCGGGCAACCCTGCCGCGTGGTCCCGGTCGTCCTCTCGGCGCGGGGAGTCGTCCCTCGGGCCACGCTGCAGGCCCCTCTCGGACCACCCGGCCTCCCCGCCTGAGATCCGGCTGGGCCTCCAGTGCTCTCCTCCCTCGCCACCCTGCTCGTGCGCGACGCCCTGGCCCTGATGGCCATGCGGAACAGGGCGGCTGCCGACGAGCCGCACCCCTGACACAAGGCACCCCCCACTTCCCCCGCCGCCCCATCACCCACCCACTGGGGCTCCGCTCGCCGCGGCTGCCCCGGCCGAGGAGGGCCCAACACGAGGTCATTAGGCCCAGGGCCCCATCGGAACGTGTAACGCGCGACGCGAGGCGGGAGTAAGTTTCTCTTCGCCTGCGTCCTCGCAAATACACAGCATGTCTCTCATCATCATCCCAATCCTCATCCCAATCATCACCCAATCATCATCCCAATCATCATCCCAATCATCATTCAACTTCTTTGACTCGCCAGGCGCCCTTTATCTCTGGTACGCCACCCCGACCATCGGTTTCGCGTTGACTCAGGTCTCATCGCCTGCGGGGAGATCAAGGTCCGCGCCCGGGATGCGATCCGAGTGTATTGTTGGGTCTTCTTGTTGGGTCTTGTTGGGTCTTGTTGCGTTGTTGGGTCTTGTTGCGTTGTTGGGTCTTGTTGCGTTGTTGGGTCTTGTTGCGTTGTTGGGTCTTGTTGCGTTGTTGGGTCTTGTTGCGTTGTTTGTTGCGTTGTTGTTGTGTTGCTGTTGGTCCTTCTTGTTGCGTTGTTGCGTTGTTGTTGGGTCTTCTTGTTGCGCTGTTGTTGGGTCTTCTTGTTGCGCTGTTGTTTGCGTTGTTGTGGGGTGAGGGGTTGCGAGTGAGCGGACCTTCCCCCCTCCCCACACACACACGCACGCACGTCTGTCGACCGTAGTACGAGTACTCTCTGACCGTCTCGTCGAGTCACGTGAGGCCTATCGGTACACGGAGTGCCGCTTGACACCAACGATGGGACTGCAAGGCATGGTGTGGCCGGCACGGTTTTCAATTGTCGTCCAGATGCGGGTCCGCTCCGCTCCGCGCTGCTTTTGTACGGGATGAC
>JAPMOS010000440.1:0-16124 GCA_027972325.1 Paratrimastix pyriformis | reverse complement strand
CATATCATCATCATCATCATCATCATCATCATCATCATCATCATCATCATCATCATCAATCATCATCCAATCATCATCCAATCATCATCCAATCATCATCCAATCATCACCAACGTCATCATCTCGCACATCATCATCACCCATCATCATCATCATCATCATCACCCATCATCATCATCATCATCATCATCATCACCCATCATCATCCGATCATTATCCGATCATCCTCCGCTCATCAGCATCATCCCGCAGGGGGACATCGGACACACAAGACGGCACAAGACACACACACACACACACACAAGACGGCACAAGACACACACAGCCACACAAGACGGCACACATTGACGGACGGTCGAGGCAGGCCGCGCAGAGGACGCTGAGCACACCGAATGGGCACTATCCAGCAGGGCCGCCACCGTCCGCGCTCCGCCCACGGCCCGGAAGGAAGTCGACCCGGTTTCGCTCTGGGCTGGGTGATGTGGGACGGATGGGAAAAGAGTGTGATGAAGTCGACCGGTTTCGCTCTGGGCTGGGTGATGTGGGACGATGGGAAAAGAGTGTGATGAAGTCGACCCGGTTTCGCTCTGGGCTGGGTGGTGTGGGACGGATGGGAAAAGAGTGTGATGAAGTCGACCGGTTTCGCTCTGGGCTGGGTGATGTGGGACGGATGGGAAAAGAGTGTGATGAAGTCGACCCGGTTTCGCTCTGGGCTGGGTGCCGTGGGACGATGGGAAAAGAGGAGGCTGTCGGGTGGGATGATGATGACACGGTGAGGGTGTGAGTGGGAGCCGAATGACCGAAATGCCCAACAAACGGTGCCGACCTTGAAGGCCCCCCAGGCCCATCATGTCCAACGGGCGATACCCACCGACCTTGAAGGCCCCCCAGGCCCATCATGTCCTCCAACGGGCGGCGGGGCAGCTCGGGGTGCGACAGCGGAGGATCCCCCCGCGGACAGGCTGTGTGTGCCGGTAGGTAGAAACGGGCCCCCCGATCGCGGGACGACCCGAAAATCGAGCGGGTGCACGTCCGTCCGGTGTCGTCTGTGGTGAGGTGGGGTGATCGTGGTGGTGGGTCGTGGATGGAATGAGCAGACCTCCGAAAGAAGCGTGCTGTGGTGAGCGGACGCGCTTGATTTTGGAGCACACGAGGCACACCGGCGATGTCCGCTGGGCGCGGCTTCTTCGATGGCGGTTCGATGGTGGCGGGACCAGATACCACGAGGATGCCGCGCGGAACGATGGTGTGAGCCTCGCCATCCATTGTGCGGAACTTCAAGGTTCAGAAACCTTCTCGATCCTCCTCCATCATTCAATAATCGATCAAGAAACAATTCGCGAGAGAAAATATTGCCGGTACCCCCCCCGCAGGTGAGGGTGCAACCGTGTCTCAGGGCATGTCAAATAGTTTGTGGCCATTTTCCGCTTCCGCGGGTCGCTTTGACCGAATATCCTTGACCACAATCTCGGAGACCTTGTTTTCATTCCGGTTTGCGTTCTGCTTTTCTTGATTGTCAGCATTTCATTCAATTCCTGTTTTTTGTTGCGCCTCCCAGAACTGTTGTTTCTTTCAAAACACCCAGGACTCAAAGGGGAGATGCCGCGCTGCCAGCCGTTTTTGAGAGGCTCCTGCACCAAAGGGCCGCCCAGTATCATCCATCATCTTGCAGCCTTTGAGGTCTGTTTGTGCGCTCGTTGTGTTCGATTGCGGATCTCTGCTCGCCATTGTCGGCGCTCCTTCCTGGGCGTGCTTCTACTCGAGGCTGAGCGGATCTCTTGCTCGCCATTGTCGGCGCTCCTCTGCCTCGGGGAGCCTCACCCGCCCCGGGCGGGAAGAGAACCCCAGGCCGCAGGCAAGACGATGGACATCCGGGTGGAAGCGCTCAAACGGCTCCCCCGTGGGCATGTCCACCGACCCCATGGACCCGCCCCCGGCCGAGGAGGTCCGCCCAGCCATGCCCCCCATGCCCCCCATTCCCCCCCCCCCCCCCCCCCATTTCCCCCATTTCTGCCCCCTCCCATCCACGAACTCACACAGACTGACACACCCATTCATTACATCCCCGACACAGACTGGACACATAGCCACACATCCCATACCCGACACATCCCTGACACACGACACAGACCCGACCTGGGGGTAGAGCCACATGGGGGGAAGGTAGCGCCATGAGGCGATAGCCACCTGCGGGTAGAGGCCCGAGGGGTATAGCCACCCGATGGGGATAGCCACCCGATGGGGATAGCCACCCGATGGGGATAGCCACCCGATGGGGATAGCCACCCGATGGGGATAGCCACCCGATGGGGATAGCCACCCGATGGGGATAGCCACCCGATGGGGATAGCCACACGATGGGGATAGCCACACGATGGGGATAGCCACCTGCGGGTATAGGCCCGATGGGGATAGCCACCTGCGGGTATAGGCCCGATGGGGATAGCCACCCGATGGGGATAGCCACCCGGGGATGGGGATAGCCACCTGCGGGTATAGGCCCGATGGGGAGAGCCACCCAATGGGGATAGCCACCCGATGGGGATCGCCACCCGAGGGGGATAGCCACCTTCCCGGGTATCGCCACCTGGGGAGGGGGTCCAGCGACCCACCCACTGACGATGGCATCCCCTGGGACGATCTTCCTGCGTGGTGCTGCTGGTGGTGGTGTGGCTGGATGGCTGGCTGGGGGCAGGTGCGTGACGATGCCATCCTCACCTCTTCCTGTCTGGTCTGGTCTGGGTGATGGTAGTCATCCTCACCTCTTCCTGTCTGGTCTGGTCTGGGTGATGGGTTGGTGTTTGGGGGACAGGTGCGTGACGATGACCAGTGGACGGCTGGGGTCCTTGTGTGTGGGGCCCGAGGTGAGGTGGTCATCACCGACGATCGACGGGTCCGTCCCCCGGGGGATGAGCCTCCCGTGTTGGGGCCCCAATCGCAATCGGTGTGTGTGTGTGTGGGGGTGAGCGCTGTAGTCGGGGCCGCGAGGTGGCCCTGACATCACGGGCCCCGATTTCCCCCACCCATCGCCATGGCCATCTGGACGATCGGATGGCGGACCAGCCGACACGGCGCCCACCTTTCCCCATTCGCTCATCACAACCCCCCCCACGCTGGCCCCTCTTCCCCTCACCCCCTCACCCCCTCCCCCACCCACACCACCCACCCCCTTCCCCCCCCCACACACACCATCATCATCATCACCACCCACACAGCACCCACACCCACCACCAGCCCACAGACAGCGGGAGCTGCTGCCGGACGGGGTCGGTGTGTCCGCCCGGACGCACAGCGCACTCGCCCAGCCCGCCGGGCCTCCTTGGGGCCGATCAAGTCCCCGTCGGCCGAGCTGACCGGCCGCCAGCTGGCCCCGAGGTGGTCGTGCGGGGGGCTGCCCTGCCGCCGGGCCAGCGGGAGGAGGTCGCGCTCTTCGGGGTCCCGTCATCATCATCATCATCATCTGGGCCATCGTATGGAGGGCCAGCGGGATGAGGTCGCGCTCTTCGGGGGTCCAGTCATCATCATCATCACACACGACACATACACGAGCCGGGCGGCTCGTGCCCCAGCTGGACGAGGTCGCGCTCTTCGGGGAGACCATGGTCCGCATGGGGGCTGGCTGCCTGTGTCTGTGCCGCTGGGTTGTGGGTGGTATCTGATGATGATGGGGGGGGGGCTCACGAAACATACGACACATACACGACACATACGACACATACACGACACATACGACACATACACGACACATACGACACATACACGACACATACGACACATACACGACACATACGACACATACGACACATACGACGCACGACACATACGACATACACACGACACATACACGACATACGACACATACGACACATACACCACAGACTCCCCCCCCCCCCGTGGGTGGGGTGGGGTGGGGGAGCGTCGGAAGAGCCCGAGGCCTTCCGCGCGTCCCGGCATCATCAGCATCACTGTTGCCTCCCACCAGCTGGGGCTGCCCTGCCCTCCCCCCTCCCCCCCGTCCCCTTCTCGTGTAGTGTGTCACGTCATGACACATTCCCTGACACACACCCATGACTCTCTGGCTTTTGTTTTCCCGTTACTTCTTTCCCTCTTTCCTCCACACACCCATGACGCATCGGACACACACGACCGAACCACCACCCGGCCCTTCCCCGATCCACGTCCCCACCACCCCCCCCCCCCCCATCTCACCCCTCCGGGCTGGTGCAGACCCACCGAGCGGATGGCCACTGCTCACTGCTGGCCCGGCTCGGGCTGCCCTCGGCCCCACGCGCTCTGCGTCTCCCTGGTGGGCACTGCTTCTTGCACCCTTGCCGGGATCTTCACGGACGTGCTCGCCGTCTCTCTGGTCGGCACTCCGTTGCACCCGAGGCGCCCCTTCCCGTCTCTCTGGTCGGCACTCCGTTGCACCCGAGGCGCCCCTTGGGTCGGTCGAGGTTCCCCTCATGTCTCTGCATCCCCAGCCCTGCCGTTCTCTTCACGGACCTGTCTCCCTGGTCGGCATCTCCATCGCCCCCGCCGATGTGTGCCTGCGTGCCTGTGTGCCCCTCCCTCCCTGGTCGGCATCCGCCCTGACTCGCCCTGCCCGGGTTTGTGTCTGTCTGTCTCATCTCCCCTCAGCCCCCTTGTCCCCACACAGACACATCGGACGTCGGCATGGCTGATATTCCCCCTGCCGATGGCCCCACCCCACACAGAGACACATCGAACGTCGGCATGGCTGAGATTCCCCCTACCGATGGCCCCGCCCCACACAGAGACACATCGGACGTCGGCATCATCGCGCAGCCCTCCCTTGGCCAGATTCCCGCTCGTGGTCTGCATCACCCCTCGCTGATCTTCCCCCTGGCGATCTTCTCCATCTGTCCATGTCCCCCACGTCCCTTTCCCCAGATGTCGATATTCCCCCCAGATGTCGATATACACCCAGATGTCGATATTCCCCCCAGATGTCGATGTTCCCCCCAGATGTCGATATTCCCCCCAGATGTCGATATTCCCCCCAGATGTCGATATTCCCCCCAGATGTCGATATTCCCCCAGATGTCGATATTCCCCCCAGATGTCGATATTCCCCCAGATGTCGATGTTCCCCCCAGATGTCGATATTCCCCCAGATGTCGATATTCCCCCCAGATGTCGATATTCCCCTGCGTCCCTTTCCCCCAGATGTCGATATTCCCCCAGATGTCGATATTCCCCCAGATGTCGATATTTCCCCCAGATGTCGATATTCCCCCCAGATGTCGATATTTCCCCCCAGATGTCGATATTCCCCCCAGATGTCGATATTCCCCTGCGTCCCTTTCCCCCAGATGTCGATATTCCCCCAGATGTCGATATTCCCCCAGATGTCCAGATGTCGATATTCCCCCCAGATGTCGATATTCCCCCCAGATGTCCAGATGTCGATATTCCCCCCAGATGTCGATATTCCCCCAGATGTTGATATATTCCCCCCAGATGTCGATATTTCCCCCCAGATGTCGATATTCCCCTGCGTCGATGTTCCCCCCGTTCATTTCCCACCTCTGTCTCCACGTCGCAATCCCGTTCACATTGCGGGGCAAGTCGGCCGCCACGCACTCGACCCACCATCGACCTCATCCTCCCAATTGAGCCCCTGGAAGCGTTTCTCTCTTGTCTTCTTCCTTCACCATCCGTCTCAACTGGTCGAAGCTCAGATGCCTGGTGTCCCTCCCTTTGTTGTCAGGCAGGTGCGGAAATGGGACATGAAAAAGGGTTGAGGTGGGGGGGAGACGGGGAAGGAGAGAGGCGCATGCTGCTTTGCTTCGATTCCCTCCGTGAACATTAATGGAAAAAACGTGTTGGCCTTGGAACAAGGTGGCAATGCCCAAGAAGTGAGGATCTAAAAATGATGAGCGGGAAGGAAGAAGAGTGATTTATTTTTGGCTAAAGAGTATCACTTATGAACAGCCAAATTCGCCTCCGACGCCGACGAGCCTCACAACCACGAGCCGAAGAACGACGTCGCTCTTCCATCCATTTTCTCTCCCTGGCTTGCTTTCGGGGCGACCTAGGATGGTGGCATACCGACCAAGCGCAACCACGAGGCCGAGGCTCACCAGTGAAGGAGGTGGGGGTGATGAGATGCGATGCACTTTGAGCCGAAGCCTATCGGAGGTGATGAGGTGACGGGGGAATTGGGGGATAAAACCTTTTGTGATTTCTTTCTCATGGCTCCTTAGTTAGCCTCACACGAGGCTGCATTAACACGAGACTGACTGACTGACGTGCGTTTTTCCGTAGTCTGAAACAGACTGGGTACTGACGGCTAGGGTAAAACAGAGTGGCGGGGAAAGCCGCTATGAGTGACTTCCCCCCTGGCAGAGTAACACAGAGTACCGCCCAGTGACCTCAACCAGGCGGAAGATTTCACTAACTTGCAGGAATTGGAACAAGGGGGATCAAATTCCTCCCTCCTCCTGGTTGTGGTCCGTGGTGGTGTTTCGGATTCTTTCGGAGCCAACCTCACCCTTTTGTTATGTTATATCAATTCGGAACCGAATTCACCTCCATCAGTACACATCCTGCTTCTGTGTCGCCATTATGTTCATTTCCTCAAGGTTCGTCCTTACCCTTCCGTTGAAAGCAACAACTCCCTTCAAAGAAACAAGAAACAAATACGAACGAACTGAGAAGATGGTCGGGCGATAACTGACCACCACATCTGTACAAATGTGATCAACCACCGAAGCCCCGGTGCCGAACACAGGCTATCACCCCAGCGGGTCAGTCCGTCCCCCCCTCCACCACCCACCACCACCACCCGCCAGCCTTTTGCCCTGACCCCGCCGGCCAGCCGTCCACTGATTCTTGTTACGTCCTCTCTCCTCTCCTTCCCCGCCCTCCGCCTCTGGGCCTCCGGGCGCTGCAGCGCCCCTGTAGGCAACCAGCGCCCAGACACCGCTTGTCCGCAGTCTCGTGGTCAACATGACCGTCGATGGGATGGTCGGTGACCTTCTCCAGCCCCGCGACTCGGGCGACGGTCCGTCGCCGGGCCTCCCCAACACCGTCCCACCGGGCCACCCCTCCCACATCCACCTCCACCCACATCCCACCCTCCTCCTCCACCCACCCCCACATCCACCCCCTCCCACATCCGGGGTGACGGTTGGGTGCCGCAGGTCGACGCTGCGCGAGGACTGGGCGCCCTGGCTCTGGTGGTGCTTCCACTGCCCCGACCCGCGCATCGCCAGGACTCGTTCTGCCTCTTCGCCATCCACTGCCCCCAGAGCTGTTCAGAGTCTGCCTCCCCCTTCCCCACATCCACCCCCTTCCCATCCACCCCCTTCCCACATCCACCCCCCTTCCCCTCCCCCCTTCCCATCCACCTTACCCCCTTCCCTCCACCTTCCCATCCACCCCCTTCCCACATACCTTCCCATCCACCCCTTCCCACATCCACCCCCTTCCCATCCACCCCCCTTCCCACATCCACCCCACCCCCCTTCCCACATCCACCTTCCCATCCACCCCCCCTTCCCACATCCACCTTCCCATCCACCCCACCCCCCCTTCCCACATCACCCCCCCTTCCACATCCACCCCACCCCCTTCCCACATCCACCCCACCTTCAGGGTGATGTGCCTGGCCAAGATGGTCTGTCGCTTGTTTTCGGCGTGCTATACACAGACAGTCACAACCAGACAGAATCTTTTGCCAAGCATTACTGCGTGAAATCTCCGGGGCTCAAGCGGCGAGGTTGCAAAATCCACAGATTCACCCGGCTGTGTTGCTTTTCGAAGCAGTTTCCCTCCCGCGAACAAAGCGGCAGTGGGCATGCACACAATCATGTTGCATGCGGGCCTGCGTCATCTGCCGAAAAGTCTCGGCGCAAACTTGAATGGCTCTCAAGTTCGGATCCTCTTTGAATATTTCTTGTCTTCCAACGTCCGCAGATTGAGGCCACGGCCACTTGGCAACAGTCAACCGCTTGCGTTCGGAGTCCTCCAGGCGAAGGAACTGGCGGACCACAAGCCATGGCTTTCGGTCCGTGGTGGCGGAACTCGGGAGCAGAACGTCAATTACCGAAGATAGAAGACCTACAGGGAAAGCGTGGCGGTGGTGTGGTGGTGGTGGTGGGTGGCGGGGACAGACTGATCCATCAAACAGGGCCATCATCATGGGGTCATCGAGCATGATATAGTGGTGATCTGAGCCCATCACACCCTGTTGCCACGATCCCGCACTTGCCCGCGCGCTTGCACGGCGATGAGCTCCAGCTTCTGATCGGCGTTCTCCACCTCTGTCTTCTTCCTCCAGACTGCCCAGTTGCCGGTGCTTGACCTGTGTGTGATGGAGACGGAGACGGGGATGATGACGAGGACTTCGCTGGCAGGCTTTCGCAGCCGCCACGGTCTGTGAGTTCACCCCTCCACCCACCACTATCACGCACTTCCCAACCTACCCTCACCATCCGGCCACATCCTTCCCCATCATGACATGGTTACGGTGCGCAGACCTCTGTGGCGCCGTAAAGGACTGCAAGATGCGGGAACCTCGAAAGAGTCTCCGCCAACCCCGCGGGAGCCCATTGAAGAGCCTGCCGAATCTGCTCGCGCTTGGCGATGCACTCGCGGTCTGTTTGCGGGTGTGCCTGTAGTCCTCGCGGATGCCGGCATGCATGTGCTCCTCCGCCTCACAGTCGAACTCTTGGATCGATCCACGAAGCATCATATCCTGTGTGGGATATACACCAGACGAGGGAGAACGTTCTCGCACAGACTTGGAGGAAGTGTCGGCGGAGATTGTGGAGTTTGGCACTTTTCCGAGCGCTGTCGACCACAAGGACACGAAACAGCGCCTCCAGGCTTTGATACAAAGCCGACTTTGGGTCGGACAGCTCGGCCCAGGTGATGGGCTGAAGGACGCGCTCGTAGAAGGCTGCGGCCCTTGTCCATTGCTCCATCCTCAGCGGACGGATGAGGCCTCGACCGCTGCCACCCAAAAAAAACCCATTTTCGTTTGATTGACGAACGTTTCTGTCTTTCTGTCTCATCTTCACTTAGGCCTCTTTCTCGAGGCCCCACCCGCTCGGCTGGCTCTGCTCGACCCGGCCGGATCTCCCCACCTGGTCTGCCACCACGCCACCGCCACCCCACGCCGCCACCCCGGGTTGTCACAGACATGATGGGCATCTGTTTCAGCACGCTGACAGTCCTTCCCATCAAAAGAGCCACAGTGCGCCAAACAATCGGGTCGACCGTGCGGGTAGCCCTTCCATGCGCGGGCATCAAGCCAAGCTGCTTCCTAAGACGAGGAGGAAGAGGAGGCATGTGACTTCTGGCCCACTTGCTCATCTTTCTCCCCTTCCAGGCGACCAGCGACTGCTTAGCGGGATCCCCAAGAGGCGGGCACAGACCAGCCGGGCGAACTCGAGGGTGTCAGTTCTTCCTTGGTCTGTGCCATGAGCTTCTTGAAGAGCCCCATCTGGAATTTTGAAAGGGTTGGTGGGTGGTCGAAGAAACCCTGACCTTGAAAAGATGGAGCGGATCACCGGAGGAGGAAGCTCAAATCACACACTGCCATGAGCAAGGGGTTGTCCACAGCCGAAGGGAGCACTCCTTGACGTGCCTCGCCGTCTCGGGCTGCCGCCGTTGCTGAGGCCCTCATCTCACTGTTCGTCTTCATGGGCTGGATCTCGACTCCGGAATTGTCTGCTCCTTCGTCAGGAAGATGTCAAGCGCCCGAGCAGGCTCAGGAACTGGCTCAGGAAGATCAGGCTCGAGTCTCGGCCTCTTTGCTTGGTCTGTCTCCTTTGCCGCTTCGCCGAGCATTTTCGTTTCCTTTTTGCTCCGCGTCGCCATGAGTGGGATGCCCTGGAATTCGTGGGCATTCGTGCAGCAGCGGGGGCACCAACTTGTGGATGTGGGGCCTGTACATGGCAAGACCATCGGTAGCGCGTGGCCGTCTCCTTTCCACCCGAAGAGGACCGGCTGCACTTTGATCTATGATGTGGAAAGAGGAGGGCGAATGTTTGTAGTATGGTTCAATGTCTGTGCGCTCATTCGCTCGTTCACGACACACTTTTCCCGTTACTCCTTTCCTTCTTTACACGACACACGCACGCATCCCCACCCACGGGCAGACCTGTCGGCCTTCCAGGACAAGCGTGAACGGGTTGACTCGGGCGCAGACGTGGACAAGCCGCCGCGCAAAGGCCATCGCGTCTTCTTTGTCTGTGACGCCCATCATATAGTTTGCCGAGGGCGAATGTCGTTGGTCTTTTGGAAGGGATGGAAGGCCCATGAAGGAGCTTGACGAAAGAGCTGAGACATTTGAAAATGATCAGACAGACGTTTGCAAGCCACCTGTTTTGTGGCCGTCGTGTTTGCGGGTCTCATCCAAGAAGATCGTGAAGGGCACAATGACGTCGGGGCACCCCACCGCACAGCTGTTTGGCATCGGCATCAAGGCGAGCGTAGCACGGTCTGCCGGCCGAACTGGGACCAGGTTGTCTGCGCTCTTCCTCTGTGGGTTGAAGGTCACTGCACCACTGGGTTTGAGCCACTCGAGGGTTTCAGTCGAACTGTGGGTGAGCCGGGTCACAGGAACGAACCGAACGGCTTGCGGGAGATAGGCACAGGTTGGGGCGGGTACCCATGCCATTTCGGCCACTTCCGCATACCAAGCAGCTTAGGGATGGGTTCACCACCGGCTGGGGCTCACCCACTGCAAAGAATCTGCGGATGACTCGAACGTCCTCCCGATGTCTTTGGGAGGATATACCGCCCGGTCCAACCTGTGTGGTGTGGGTGTGGGGGTGTGGGGGTGTGGGGTGGGGTGTGTGTGTGTGTGTTGTGTGTGTGCATGAATGATCCATCAGCATCTCCGATCATCACCCATCTGCCGTTTTCCCCTTTCCTCCAGCGACATGCCACGCCGTGTGCTGAGCGCCGACGACATGGATGATCCGACCGCCACGATGGCCAAGACCCCGTCACGGGTCTGCGCCCTCCTCACTGCCACCCAGTCATCATCACCACCCAGTCATCATCACCACCCAGTCATCATCACCACCCAGTCATCATCACCACCCAGTCATCATCACCACAGTCATCATCACCCAGTCATCATCACCACCCAGTCATCATCACCACCCAGTCATCATCATCATCACCACCCAGTCATCATCATCATCACCACCCAGTCATCATCACCCCGGTCATCATCACCAGGGACAAACCTTCAGCACATTCTTTTCAGCTTCAAGAAAATCGTGGAAAGCTGGCTCTTGGGGCGTTGTTGATCTCCACGACCTCACCATTGCAAACTCCATGCACCTTGGAGGCGAATACTGCGGGCTTGGGCCAGGTACCCATAGTTGGTGGAATACATGGTGGGGCCATCATGGGATTGTGTTGAGAATGTAGGGGCGCTTCTTGGTGTCGTGGATGGCCGCCTGAATGTGATCTTCCACTTTCAACAGGACGGTGTCCGGCCTCAACAGCGCCATACTACCCGGTGCGATCGGCCGTGGGGCCAGTGGAGCCGCCCAAAGGTCTGCAATTTTCTCGAACGTTGCCCAAGACGGGATCTTGTTGCCATTTTGGATGAACCTGCCGGAGGTGTGATGCACGGAGGTGTGATGGAGGTGTGATGCAGAGTGATGCACGGAGGTGTGATGCACGGAGGTGATGCACGGAGGTGTGATGCACGGAGGTGATGCACGGAGGTGTGATGCACGGAGGTGTGATGCCGGGGTGGGGGACTGGGGTGGGGGACTGGGGGTGGGGGTGTTGTGGAGCACACGGACTTGATCACTTTGTGTATTGTGTGTTTCTGTGCCTCCGTGTATTGCGAGCGGCCACGCGGCCCGCAGAGGGTCTTTAGGACCAAGTGGGTCTCGGCGTTGACCCAATATCCATACTGGAGTGAATGGACGGGATTTTAATGGGTCATTATTGATCACGCGCTTCCACACCACAGACCGCTGGGTCTTGGATGGCCTCTACTCGAGGCTTGATTTTGCCCAGGCGGCCTCCCGGACGGCCTGTTGTGCCTCCCACTCCGATTGGGCCTCTTGGACAGGGACCGAGGGCTCGCCAGGTGTGGCCTCATCTTCCGAGGCAGACCCTGGTTGGAAACAAGTGTGGATGGGTGATGGGGGTGATGGGGGTGATGGGGGTGTGATGGGGGTGATGGGGGGACGCACCAGCATTGACTTGCCGTCGCTCTCCGACTGATCAGCGTCGCTCTCTGCTCCTTCGGCTTCAGCGTCCTCGGCGGCGGCGTCCTCGGCGGCCGCGTCCTCGGCGGCCGCGTCCTCGGCTGCTGCTGCTTCCTTCTGATCAATGTCGGTCTGATCTGTCTCTGCGGGTAAGGTTGGTGGCGGTGCCGTTGCCGTTGGTTTGCCTGCTGATTCAGTGATGGCGGTGGGGGAACGATTCTGTTGGGTGTGGTGTCACCGGGACAGGGTCGATTTTTCCATTCCACTGTCCCTTTGCTGAGTTTGATACCGCGGCAGTGCTTGTGAGCTCGTTCATGTGAAGAGCGGAATGGGCAAATGCTTCCCACAACGGTTGCAGACGAATTTTCTTCCATTCAGGAAAATATCATAGTCCAACCAGCCAGGGGAATATACCCATCCGCCGGATTTTTTTTTTTGACACGGTGGGACCTCATGTTTTGTTTGTTTTTGGTTTTGATTTTCTTTTTATTTAAAAAATATTTTAATCAAAATGTCTAGACACCTCCGAAAAACTCACTCACTTTCTCACTCAGAACGGCCCCAGCCCGCGATGCGTCCGACAACGGATCGCGCACAGGCAATGCTCCGACCACCGACAAGGTCCGGCTCCCTCGCCGCCCTCCCTCGCCCTCCCTCCTCGCCTCCCCTCGCCCCTCCCCTCGCCCCTCCCTCGCCTCCTCTCGCCCCTCCTCGCCCCTCCTCTCGCCCTCCTCTCGCCCCTCCCTCGCCCCTCCTCTCGTCCCTCCCTTGCCCCTCCCTTGCCCTCTTCTCTCTTCTCATATTCGGAAACCGAGCCCGTGGGCTCGTAAAGGCACGAGAAAGACGAAATCACCCATGCGGTCTTCACTTTTCACCTTCGTTGAACGAAGCCCGGTGGCAACGGAACAGCCCGGTTGGCAACAGGAACCCGAGCGGCACCGGCATTCCACGCATCTGGCCGGGACCCTGCATCGTCTGGCCGGCCTGGCTCCAGGGCTGCTGCTGCTGCATCTGGGGCTGCAGCATCTGGGGCTGCTGCATCTGGGGCTGCTGCATCTGGGGCTGCTGCATCTGGGGCTGCATCTGGGGCTGCTGCATCTGGGGCTGCTCTGGGCTGCTGCATCTGGGCTGCTGCTGCTGCTGCTGCTGTTGCATCTGGGGCTGCTGCTGCTGCATCTGGGGCTGCTGCTGCTGCATCTGGGGCTGCTGCTGCTGCATCTGGGGCTGCTGCTGCATCTGGGGCTGCTGCTGCTGCATCTGGGGCTGCTGCTGCTGCATCTGGCCGGCCTGGCTCCCGGGCTGCTGCTGGGCCTGCTCGATCAAACCGCTGCGCTTTTCAGCGCATCGCACAGGTCGGCAACGCCAACTTCCAGGCGCGGCTTCTTCTGTGACTGGGGATCGCCATCTGTTTCCTTCTCGGCCGAACGGGTCTTCCCGCAGCGGCCTTCGGCGGCGCAGCGGCCTTCGCAGCGGCGAGCAACGACTGGCTGGTGGCCCGCCAGGTATTGGCCCAGACGACGGCCAAGCTCCTTGTCTGCAACTTCCCGAGCCCATGCCACAAGTTGAGGCTGCGGCAAAGCGCTGGTCTGCTCTTGCTCTCCGTGGTCGTTGTTGCAGTCGCTTTGAGAGCGACCGCGCGCGCGATGTCCGCTTTAACGGAACATCTGCGTCATCCTTGAACAGCTTCACCAGCCCAGCGATCTATTTGTCGAATGGAAGAGGTTATTGACCGATCGCTTGTGCGCAGACCACCACACCTGGCGGGCAACCTGCTTCGCCGAGCTTGGCCCCACGGAAGTTGGCGGCCTCGCCTGCTGGGATGCACGTGGAGGGCGTCATCTTCTCCAGAAAGGCATCGAAGGTCTTGTTTTCTTCGCCGGTGCGCTCCTTCGACAGGATGCCGGTCCTCCAGTTGTTTACCTAAATTTTTTTTTTGGGGGATGGAGGAGGAGGAGGAGGGGATGGATTCAATGAATCTCTGTGGGACTCCATGGCGTGCGCAGGGGCCGGGTTTCCACGGACGACTGCTGTCAACTCGACGGCAACCAGCTGCCGGGTGACCCGCGGGATCCTCTGGGCCTGGGCGAGGCATCGTCAATGTCAGCCTCGCCGATCGGCCCAAACGGCACGGTACGCGGAGGCCGGGCGCCGTGCGGCTTCTCATTGTCCGGCCAGGCAACACCGAGGTACTTTGCCTAAGTGCGCAGCAGTGCAACAAACTGGAAGCGGTCTGCGATGAGCAAACCTTGGCAGACAGTGCCTGCCTGAGCTTTTACACTCTTCGGGCGTGAGCCTATTCAACAACAGAACGAGCTCGTCATGTCTTTCAGCCGCTTTTTCATGCTCCCTTATCTCCTCCACGATTTTTGTCGCCTGCCGTGCAAACGCCGTTTCAATACAAGTGATCAGCTGGTCGATGTCCATTGTGCAGCGCAGAACCCCGAGCGAAAATTACCCACTTCTCCCGCCATTTTGTTTTCGAGCAACCCTCACTCACTCTCCCTCTTTCTCTGTTCTCTTGTAGCCATGGACGCTCCTTGTGTCATCCAGGGTGAGTACCAGTTCGATCAGCAGCCTGCTCGCGAGTCTGGAGTTGTTCTTTTGATCAAGTCCATTACACATGTTTTTGCTTGCCCTCTAGGTGGGCTCCCACTTTCTGTGATTCTCTTGGTAACTTTTTGGCCACCTTGCTCTTTGGCAGAAGGATAACATCCTTGACATCTCTGGCCTCCTGTTTGTGGCAAACTGCACTGGTAGCCTTCTGCTCTTCCCGAACGCTACAGGTTTGTTTGATTCCGATCCGGCGGTGTCGGTTGGTAAACCAGCTTCGGTTTTAGTTATTCATTCATTCTGAACTCAGACATCCCGCCGATCTCGGGCCATGTCGTCGTTTTGCACTTCCTCCTCTGATACGTCCATCTTTTTTTTTGCGTAGATGCACTCTTTCATCTGAATGCCTGCTTCGTGCCTTCCAACCTGCGACCGCACTGGCTCGCCCTGGATCCTCCTGGTAGTATTCTCTTGCTTTTGTGGAAATGAACTGGTCTGAGATCTTTTCGCCTTCAAGGAGTCCGGTTCCGAACTTTGTCATAGGTTTGACGCCCCAGTGAAAAGAGTTTTATAACCAGCTGTAGAATCCCTTCCTGAACATCTGGACATTGTCCCTGCCGACCCGGACCACCGGACCACGTCGTCGTCATGGTTTCTGTTTGCCCTTCCTCTTGCTGGTGTTCCTTCATTTCTTCTGTTCTTTCTTCGGTTCTTAGATGGTGTAGCATGTTCGTCATTCTATCTCGATGGTTCGGCTTCCTTCATGTTCACGCCCTGCTTGTGGCTCCTCTTCTCCTAACTTGTAATGGTGGAGTCGAATAAACGTGGTACACACTTTTTCTCCTCAACATCTCTCGGGGAGGGTGGGTGGTGGTGAGAGGGGACTGTGCTTGCGAAGGCAAAAAATCAGGCAAAAATTGGGGGCAGAAAAAAATAGATCTGCGATATCGTGCGGCCGGCATTGGCCTTCGAAACTGTCATCAATCGGTAGAGGGTTCTTGGATGACGGGTTCTCTGCTCTTTCGATGGCGAACAGGGTCCTGGGTGCCTCTGAAACCCACCTCCAAGTCAGCCCCTCTATCCGGGACTCGCCACACTGTCCGTCCAACCGCCAGTCTGTTTCAGTGTGGCCGACAGTGTAGAAACTCGCCTGTGCAGAGTGCCAAAAGACAGTCTGCCACACCCTGCCGCCGTCACTCTGTTTCAGAGTACCGTTTGGACGCCGTCGAAGCCTGTCGAAAATGGGGGACTGACCGCGTGGTTTTGTTGGCAGAGCTCGGCAAAGCAAATCTTCGATTGCTGATCCCTGATGTCGTCGGACGCATTTTCATCGCCGTGCTCGCCTTCTGATTGTCCTTTCAA
>JAPMOS010000439.1:0-16133 GCA_027972325.1 Paratrimastix pyriformis | reverse complement strand
TATTCCGTCTCACTTTGTTCCCCCCCACACACACCCGCTCGCCGATGGCCTCCACGTACTGCGGCATCGTGCCCTTCCGCACAAACCTACCGCCCACAATCAGGTCAGCCCTGATGCCCCTCGCCTATGCCGCTTGGTGATTTTGCATGGCTCTGCCAGCTCCTCCAGTGTTGTCGGCATTCCCATTCCACTTTCAATACTTCCCCATCCCTCACGATGGCCAACCCTTCTTGTGCAAGATCCTCAACATCCGGCACCACCGGCATCTTCTTCGCGTTGCAGTCTGACCCACTTCCCGGGGTTGTCCAGCAGCAGCTCACTCGTCGTCCACAACTTTTGCAGCAGGGCTATCTCTTCACGGAGCATCACGCCGCACCCTTGTTGGTCTGCCACCCTGCCCAGCAGTTGCGTGAGCACCATCATGTCGTGCACATCCACCGGGTCCCGGAGACCCATCCCACCCTCATCCTCCGGGAAGAGCACCTCCGCCGGGTCGCATTCCCCAAGCACCCACCGATCTCCCGAAATACTCGCGCATAGCGCTGTTGAAGAATCTCAAGGTCCTTCTGCGGCATGGGCACTGCCTCGCCGTATATTGTAGGCACGTCGACACGCACTCGTTGATCATCTGCACCATCAACCTCGGTGGGACCTTCTTGTCCATCAGCCTGTGCAACCTCCCACATTTCTGGATGACCTTCTCCGTGTTGATCTTCATGTTCATCTCCTCGTCTATCCAAATTCCCAGGTACCGGATGGCCCACCCTTCTGCTGGACCTTGATGACTCGACCCTCACCCAGGTCCAGGTCCGTCTTGCTCTTCACCCCCCCACACAGGTAGTCACACTTGGTCCACGACAGCTGCATACCCGCCTCCTCTACCTTCCGTCTCACTGTGTTGACCAACCGTACCATCTGCTCCTTGGTTCGAGTGACCAGCATCACATCGTCAGCAAAGGCAAGGACTTTCACCTTCCCTTCCACTATCCAGGATATACCCACCTTCCTGCTTTCGCACCTCTGCCAGCACTTCCTCCATGAATGAGATAAATAGCGGCAGACTATGCCTCTCTATCTCGCTCTCCGTCAGCCCGAAACCCGTAATGACTTTGGCCTTCCTCCCTCGTACAGACTATCCACACCTGATGAATGCCTCCTCAACCCCCATCCGTCTCAACCCCCTCCTCAGTGCGTCCATGTCCACTGTATCATAGGCCTTTTTGATATCTAACGAGCACATGTGCCTCCCATAATTTTCGAGTCAGTGAGCACTCCCATAATTTCTGCAATTGGGGTCTCAATCCTCCTCCCTCAGAAACCCAAACTGCTCCTCTCCAAACACATTCCTTTGCACGCACCATTCTTGGAACCGCGACGCCACCACCACCTGCAATCCCTTCAAAAGACCTGTATCAAAGTGATTGGCCTTCCCTGCCAGGGTCACCAGGTGTTCTGTCTGCGACTTCGTGGCCATGAACACCGAACTGACCTTGAGCTCCTGCGGCACCTCACCCGCTCCAACATCTCATTGTATCTCCTCCCAACCACTCTTTGATCTCTTCCCCACAGGCATGGATCATCTCTGCCGTCACTCCATCCGGGCCCGCCGCCTTACCATCGGGGAGCGCCCCCAGGATTGTCTCGACATCATGCGTTGTGAGGGGGGCCATGATCACCCTCCCTTCTTCCTGCGGCCTTCCTCTGGCACCCGCCCCACCCCAGGCCCACCGGCATCACCCTCTTTGCCAGGTCCGCCGAAGTTCCTCCATCCATTCTTCACCGACTCCGGATCTGTGACCACTTTGTCCACCTTTCCCTCCGCATTCTTAGTTGCATACGACGTGACCGGCGCCACCCGTCTGTCATGATATATGCGCTTGCGCTTCCAACGCCCGATCCCTCTTCCTGTAGTGCGCCTCTCATTTTTGGCCAACTGCTTCTGCATTTCCTCCTCAGGCTCGGGTCCCGCTCCGCCATCGCCATCCGTCTCAGCTTCTTCATGCGATGGGCTCATAATCCCTGTCTGTGTACGTCCGGAACCCAAACACCTTCCCCGCCGTCTCCGCAGGATCCCACTCATCTGCTCGAACGATGGGTCCGCCCCTTCTCCATCGCCTTCCGAAGCAATTCCGCCACTTTCTCCCGGTACGCGCATCTTCCCACCATCCCTTCATACTCATCCTTCTCTTCTCCCGCAGCAACGCATCCAGGTCCGACTTGGACGGGCAGATGGCCACCTTCCGCACAGCGTTCCCGCCCATGCCGGCAACATGTTCCTCAGGTCACTACCATGTGATGGTCTGTGACTTCCTGCCATTGAACCTCCTCATTTCTCCACACCCACATATTGTCCAGCAATCGTGCCATCGTCCCCTGCGTTGCCAAGCAAAGCCAGCCTGGCCTCCCTTTCTTCCCCCCTTGCTTGCCCTCCTCCTCCACCTCCCCTTCCCTCCTTTCTTCTTGCGCACGAATGTGATCTCGTTCTGCTTACCCACCATCTTCGCCGTGTCACAGACCCAGCATCTCCTGCTCGCCAACCTCCTTGGCCCAGCTATTCGCGTCCGTGTACACCACCACGCCCTCCCTCAGCTGCTCCCTCCGCCATGCACTCTTCCAACCTCCTGATAATGACATTCCTTACCCTCACCTTGTCCTCTCCTCCCCAGTTGGGGTACAGATTTATGAGCCTCAGGTTGGTCTTCCTCCGACCAATCGAGAAGCATCAAGTAGCCAGGGATCACCTCCCCTGACCTTGCGCACTGCTATCTGTAAGGTCCGCCTATACCCAATCATCACCCCCTCCCTTGGGGTGCCGCGCATCTCGTCCTCCACCGAGCTCCTCCAGCACCACCCCTTCATCCACTTCTCCTCCAACTGTTGCTTGTTGTCTTTCGTACCTTTCGTCTCTTGCAGGCAATGTTGACCCCCAACTCGCAGCAGGTCCGCCACATTGCTCTTCTTCCAGTCTGACCCCAACCCACGCACGTTCCACCCCCGACCCTCATCCCTCCTCCCTCGCCGGCAGCCCCGCCCTCAGGTTGGCCTCCTTCTTGCCCTGGCACCACTTCTCCACCTGGAATTCCTCCTCCGCCTTCTCGTCATATGTCTTCTCGATATCCCTCATCTTTGCCACCTGCCTCTTCTTCCTTGTCGCGTCCTTCCCGCGCTTCTTCCCTGGCCTTTCTGCTCATCCCGTCCCCAGGATACCTGGGCACCCCAGGTAGAGTCCCCCGTTACCGGGCACCCGGACTGCCCACCTCATGCTCTTCCAGGTCTTCCTCCCGCCTTACCCGTCTCCCTCTTCGTCCCCCCTTGTGCCTCCCTTGCTCCCCCTCCAAAAGCCGGTCCCCACATCGAACGCTGCATTCTCGACCCCATCCCTGCCCCCGCCACATAAAGAAAGATGTCGCCATTCTTCGTCTCTTCCTCGCCCACCTCCTCACCACGCTGTCATCGAAGCGCCACCATGCCCCTTCAATCCTCTTCACCGCCACCCAATGTCGCCCCCTCCTCTCCTTTCGCAGAACTCCGCCGCCTCCAGGCGGTAATTCGTGCCAAGAACTTCCGGGGTCCGGCTGCACCCGCCACTGCGACTGGTCCACCCTGCCGTCCCGCCGATCGCGAACCACCTGGACCACCATGACATCCTCCATGCCCACCGCCCGTTCCTCCTGCGCGTGCCACCGATCGGCACCACACTCTGGGCACCTCTTCGGCACCCGTCCGTCCGCCATCACCACCTTCCGGACCGCTTCACTCATTCTGTCACCGTCCTCTCCAGGCGCACCACCAGGCAGTCCCGCTCCTTTCGCGGCCCTCGCTCACCCTTCCGCATTCCTGACAGACGTGCACCACCCTCATCCGCGCTCCTGTCGGGATCCGAGCTTCCTCAGCAGGTCCGCCACCGCATCCCCTGCATCCCCATGAAGCTCATCCAGCCCATCAATCCCCTTCTCCCAGATTGCCTGCTCCATACCCGGGTCTCCCCAATCACCCCTCTCACAACATCGAACAACTGCCCGGCCCCCCACCGCTTCCCACCACCTGGAGGCTGTTGCCACCCAACAACGGTGGCCCGACTTATTACACACGCCTCTGTACCTCCCGACCCCGCCCCTGCGACAAGCCAACCCCATCAACTTCCTCCAGCTCGCCACCACCGCCAAACAACTCGCCCGGTCGCTCCATCATCCCTCCATCCGTCAATCTCCCACTGTCACGTCCCTCCCCTTCCATCAGAGCCTTCTCCTCCCGTACCTCGTCCTCGTCCGCCTCTTCGGGCCAGTCTCTTTGCCTGCCACTCCCCCTCCCAGTCCGCCAGCTGGGATCCTGCCCCACCCCAAAGCCCAAACCTCCGCCGCTCCATCATCCACACGCTCTCCTTCCACGCCGCCTCGCTTTTAGAACCGCGTCGAGTTCCCACGCTCTCCGATTCACGCCCGCACCCCCATTGAGCCATCGCCACCAGTAAACAGATTCCCACCCATCGATTCCTCCCAAATAGATTTCGTTTGGTCCAATAACGATGTCCTCGCACTCCCCTTCATCTGAGCCCAGAGCCTGTGGTCCCCGCCCCCTCGCTTGGATCAAGTCGATCAGGGCCATCTTCCAAAAGCAAAGCCCCTGCATGAACACGCACAACCTACCAACACTACCTATCAAAATCGTCAAAAAGGATATCCACCAAACCGCCATCATTCCCTGCCAACTCATGCAGAGACCCGTCCGCCCAACTCCGGCCGAAGATTCCCTCCCGGGGGTGCTCAACCTAGCAGTAGCAAGCTGCCCCATCAGTTTCCTCCACCGTCCGCTCTACCCCATTCCTCTGTTTCAATTCCCCGGTCTTCTTTCACCAAATCAGATCCCCATCCGCTCGTTCTTCTTCCTCCTACGCTGCCCTCTCCGGCTGGCCGATTCCCCACCGATCGCCACGTTTCCTTTGCCACGCCTCCTTCTTCCTTTGGGTCCGTCCCCAACACTGTTCTATTATCACAGCTCCTCCATTTCTGATACAGCAGCCGTCCCCACCCGCAGGCCGGCCCCTGATCATGTTGCCCAAGTTCACACCCATTTTCTCCAGTCTGTGTAACAAACCACCACTTCACCCACCATTTTCCTTCAATAAGATCGATCGTGCCCCATGCGAGTGGCCCAACGACGATACTGCGTTTTGTCCAGCTCAATACGTACCATCCGTACGTAAGGACTGAATCCAGTCGTAACCATCCCGTTCCCTTTATGAATATATAATGGTTGCTCAAGGCATGTTTTCAAAAGAGATTCAGATTGAAAACACAACACCTCAAACAAAATCACAGCAACCCCTTGGCCGCCACACGCACCACAGTCCGCCGAACAATAGTCCGCGGCCCCCCATATTGCTGCTGCTTCTCCCTCGCCAGCCGGTCTCGTTCCTCGGGATCGACCACCAATAACCACGTACCGTCCCAGCGACCAGTCAGGAAGGCTTGTCCCTTCCTGGCAATGGTCGCTGGGCGGATTGGAGGCGTCAGGCTCGCCAACCAGGCCTCGACAGCCGGCACAGTCGCCAGATCCCGACGGCGCAGCATCGCCAGCTTCTTGTTGGGCGGCACCTCGACCCGCACTTCGGGAGGCACCACGGTAATGGGCCATCTCGGGTTGGCATCCCGGCGCGGGAACCACTTCGGCATTTCTTCTTCTCCCTCCGCAAAGAAGCTGACTTGAAAGATCGCAGGCATTAACTTGAACACCCTCAGAGAATCTACCAAAACCATAACACCCCTTCTCCATAGCACAACACAAACCTTTCCTTCCCAACCAAGTCGCCACATCCTCTTCACTGGCCTCCGTCGGAAAGCCAGCAAGCGTCGCCTTGAAGAGCGTTGTCGTGATAATGTCCGGCTGGAATTCAGTCGCCACAGCCACAATAGGCCTCACAGTAGCATGAAACTTCTGGCCAAGTTCCTCAACCCTTGTGAACTGCTCGGCCGTCGGACGATCGAATAGAATTGAGAATTCGGGGAACGACCCCTCCACCGCGGCGCCCGCAAAAGACGCCTGAATTTCAGCATAGGACAGAGGATTCCCATCAGGGAACAAGAGCGTAGCCCCAATAGCCTGCAGCACAAAAAAGATCGTCAGGATCACTCCAAGCCGCCGGCCCCAACTCAGGGCGCTTCGTTTGCGGCACTCAATCAAACAGACCTGATCCCAACATGGGCTCTCCCTCATCCTTGCAGGAGCCGCCGCCTCCGCCGCACTCTTCTCGGCCGCACGCTTGTGTTGTTGCACACGGGCAGCCTCTTGCGCAGCCGCCTCCTTCTCAACATCAGACATTGTCACAGCTTCAGAATCAGCCATCTTCTGCGGAGAAATTCAAACGTTGAAGGTCAACTCGACCCCGGGGGTTTGTGTGCTTCGGATCGGGCCGCCCATGTACGGCGAAGTGGCTGGGCTCGTGTGTCCGGAGGCTGATGGTGGAGGCGGGGATTGACCCCAAGAAGTTCAAGCCCCATTGCTTGAGGGGTATGGGGTCTTCCCGGGCTCTGGAGGCTGGAATTCCTGAGGCGTTGGTGCTTCTCCAATTTCGTTGGTCCTCCCGCTCAGACACCTTCACCAAATTCTATCTCAGAAGTCAGAAATTGGCTGAGTTGGGGGCGGCAATTTACGCCTGATTCTCCCTCGTCCTTTCTTTCCCGTTCCATGTTTGGGGCCTTCCCGTGCTTCTCTCTTTTCTCTGTAATGAGAGCGCCGGGGGCAGTAATGCTGTTGTTTTTCACAATACGAGTGCGGTTTTTGTCATTCCGCTTTGCGTCTGTTGGGTATTCTCTCCCCGCTCTCGTGCGGGGGCCTCCGCTAGGCGACTTCGGCTGCGGGGTGTGGTGGGGCCTCGGGCGTGAGGCTTGTCATCTCTCCTAGACATCATGAGTAGAGAGTATCTCTACTCCGAGGAACACTTTGTGTTCCCTAGAGTGTAACTTAAGTTTTGGGAAGTATCGACCCAAAACAGAGAGTTACACGAATATATCTCTACTCTCTACTCGGACCCACCCTCCTCCCAGCGGGAGTTCCCGAATCAGGAGAAAGATAACGCGTGTCTTACGCGAACCGAGGTTGTGTTGGCTATCTGTGCCGGCATCCGGTTGGAATTCTTTCTTCTTTGCGCGAGGTTTGAGATGTGCAACTGTTGTGCATTGCCTGCATCCCCATCTCACACGCTTTCTCTCGGATGTGGTTCTGTGCACCCCGGACACCGCCAAGACCAAGGGGGGGCTCGCCAAGGGATGCCCATCAGCGCGTTGCGGAGTTGGAAAAGCTGACTTTCAAAGCCTCCTTTGCCTCTCCAGTGCCTCTTCACTTCCAGCTGACCCAGTTTATTCACAGCTACAAGGCACTTGGTGAAGCATTGGGTCTCCCGACTTTCTGCCTCAGGGAGCGCTTTCCACGCGCCATCCTTGGCGAGTTCGGCCGCGCCTTCAAGCGCGAACTCCGTGCGCAGTCGTCGCTGCGTCCTGACCGCGTTCTTGCAGAGCGTCAGGAAGCCTCAGTGGAAGCCGCGGTTCTCAAGTTCTTCCACGCCACTGACATCGCGACTGCCTCCACCGCCCCGGCTCCCTCCACCGCCCCAGCTGCCACTGCCACCGCCACCGACACCGACACCGACACCGACACCGACACCGCTGAGGAGCCGGAAGAGCAGGCACTCAAGGCTTGCTTCGACTGCTCCCTGGCGCTCGCCAAGCGCCTACACGAGGCGAAGGAGACGCTCCCCCAGCCGCCACCAGTGGTCCAGCCCCTTCAGCGCTTCCCCCGGCTGATCCCCCAGTCCGACGGAGTGCCAGGCTCGCCGCCAAGGGCGACCCCAAGCACTTCCTCCGTGTCTTGGTCGCCAACCCAGCCCCGGACCCCCCCTACCCGCCTTGCGGTACCCTTGACAGGAACTTCCGCACCACCGCGGTCCTCCCGGACGGGCGCCCTGTCCATGCCATCCTGGACAGCGGTGCCCAAGCCAACGCCATCAGCCAAGCCCTGGCAACGCATCTCGGCCTCGTTCCCTCGGCCCCTCCGGAAGCCGTTCCCATCGTGACAGCCGGCGGACAGAGACTCGAGAGTCTCGGCACCCTGGAGCTGCCGCTCCGTTTCTCTCCTTTGGAGGAGGCTGCCCCGACCGTCGTGCACACGCATGTCATTTCTTCTGTGTGTGTGTGTGTGTGTGTGTGTGATACTTCCCGGCTTACGCCGAGTCCGTTATCGGGCCGAAGCCCGCGGGTAACATAGACCTCCCGGTCCGCCCTCCCCGCGAGACAAGCTCGCAAGAAGGAACGCCCCAAGTGGTCCATGGGTCGGCTCGCTCCCACAAGGGGCGGTCACCGCCGACACTCGGACTACGTCCCTTCGTCCATCCCTTCCTCGTTCTTCTCGTTCTTCTTCCGTTGCTTGATCGCTACAAGCAGAGTTCTCCGCAGTCCACCCAGTTCGCTCCCAATCTCCTTCTGGGTCTCTTCATCCACAATCCCCAGCTCTGCTGCCAGTCTGCAGTCATTCGCGTAGATTTCCCTAAGCCCGCACCGTCTTCGCAGTCTCCCAGCAACTTTCTTCACCACACCTTCTGAAATCCCCCTCCAGTTATAGAGCACTTCGCCCTCCTTCGGACGCCCCTCATAGTCAGCCTCCACTCTTCGCGCTCCCGCCTCCTTTCGCAACATGTTCTCCAATGCCCACAAGGGGGCTGGGTCCATCGGGAATCTCTCTCGGGCCCGCTGGTTCTCGAAGAGCAGAATGCCCACGTCAAACGGGGCCTTCCCGCACCTTTCTCCCCCGTCCGCCAGAAGCTCGGCAGCCAGAAGCTGAAGCCCCCTTCCTCAATGATAAACAGCTCCTTCAGTTGCATGTCCCCCCTCAGCGCCAAACCGACTCCATGCTGCGCCTTCATTCCCTGCACCGGCCGCGTCCGGTTTGGCTTGCCCACTCCGTACGGGACTATCGCGATACATCGGAAGGCTCTCTTCCCAGCTCTACCAATTGGGCTCTCCGCCCAATCTCCAATTGCCGTAAATAACCGGTCCATCTCCTCCTGTGGGTTGTATTCAGGGTTGGCAAAGATGAGGAGGTCGCGATTCTCCTTAAACAACCCGTAGCCATCCAGTCTTCCACCCAAAAACCAGTCATCCTTGCTGGGCGTTCTGAATTCAGGGAAGCTCAGATCGGCATTCCCAGGATGCGAGAATGCCATCGTTGTCAAACTGCCTGCTTGTCTGAGCAGAGAGGACACCACGTGGGGGGTCGTCCACTGGTTTCGCAGGGTGCAGCCAGAAGCTGAAGCCCCCTTCCTCAATGATAAACAGCTCCTTCAGTTGCATGTCCCCCCTCAGCGCCAAACCGACTCCATGCTGCGCCTTCATTCCCTGCACCGGCCGCGTCCGGTTTGGCTTGCCCACTCCGTACGGGACTATCGCGATACATCGGAAGGCTCTCTTCCCAGCTCTACCAATTGGGCTCTCCGCCCAATCACCAATTGCCGTAAATAACCGGTCCATCTCCTCCTGTGGGTTGTATTCAGGGTTGGCAAAGATGAGGAGGTCGCGATTCTCCTTAAACAACCCGTAGCCATCCAGTCTTCCACCCAAAAACCAGTCATCCTTGCTGGGCGTTCTGAATTCAGGGAAGCTCAAATCGGCATTCCCAGGATGCGTGCGAGAATGCCATCGTTGTCAAACTGCCTGCTTGTCTGAGCAGAGAGGACACCACGTGGGGGGTCGTCCACTGGTTTCGCAGGGTGCTCTTGTGGGTCTGCCCTTCTGCCATCTCCGTACTCATCCCATCCACATATCGATCGCAGAGGTTCGCCACTTCTGTGGTGAACATTTCCAGAAGCTGTCCCAGGTTCGGGCGCGGTACCAACGCCCCGCGATCGCTCGATGAGCTCCAGAGTCTGTCCATCGCTATTTGCTTACCTCTCACCTGCACACTTTGACCCATAGGCTCCACCCATTTTTCTTGGAGCAATTGTTCTGCATCTTCTGCTCCTTCCCCCTTGTCCAGCCACGCGATCAGTTTGATCGCATTGGCACCACTCCACCTTTCAGCGACACTGCCCATCATAGCCGGGCATTCAAAAACCAAATGGTTCGTATAGTCTCTCGCCCCACACCAACATTTCCCATCTCCTTCACCATTGATGTAGAATCTGATGTTGGCCGTGATGTAACGCTGCAAGATTGCCATCATGGCCAGTCTGCCCGACATTTCGCATCTCATGGTCTGCGTATTTATTCCGCCATTTCCCGTCTGAGCATTGATGACCACCAGTGCGTTCTTGCGTTTCGGGCCGCCCTGGAGATGCGTCCGCGGCGGCTGAAGGACTGGAGGCTTGTGCGAAAGTCTCCCTCCACCTCCTCCCCGTCGCATTGGTGAACCAACCGAAAACCCCAGGTCCGTTCCTGTTGCACCTTGCCTATGTCCTGTTTGATGCTTTGCCCGGCAATCTTGTCTGCCAATCTGTTCCCCTCCGCATCCAGCGATGCCCCTGTCTCCTGGTGCCCCTTCACCCACACCAGCCGGACACCCCCTGTGCTCCTTCAGAATTCGCTGTCCCTTCGGAGGAGGCCTCGGCCTTCGACTCGATCAGGTCCGTCGGTGTCCAGTCGTCCTTCATCAGCCTCTCCACCCATCCCTTTGCCACCTTACTGTCCGTGCGCACCTCCACGTTTGCATCCTGTCCCACTCTGATGGCTTCCAGGATGGCTTCCAGCTCTGCCTCATTGTTTGTTTGCCCTTTTCCCGCACCTTCTCCCGACCCGCACAGCCAGTGCCCCATTGGACAGCTGCTCCACCACCGCCAATGCAGCTCGCCGGTCCTTCTTCTTGGTCGCGCTACCATCTGTGTAAAAGTCCGCCACTTCAGCTCGGGCTCTCCACCCGCACCTCCACCTCCTCACACTCCGCCCGCAGTGCCTCCCATCGCCTCCACATTGCCTCGTCCCACTTGCCCGCTCATCCGGCTCTTCTTGCTTTCCCCGTTCTGGTCCAGGTGCCTCCGCCCCTCTTCTTGTCGCTGGCTTCAACATGCATCCTCTCCGTTTCGCCATCCCTTGCTCGTCGGGCTTCCCTCTTGGCGGCCTCCCACCCCGGCTCCCGCTTCGGCGTTTCCTGTTCGCCACGACCACCAGCTTTCCTCCTTGCCCCACCATCAGCTTGGCTTGTCTCATCTTCCTCTCCGGGTCTGGGATCCCGTGATCCTTCCCACCATCCTCCTCTCTCTTGCCCGTATCCCGTCCCGCCCTCTCGGCTCTCCTCCTTTCCTGTTCCGTCCTTGCCTCTTTCGATCTCTTTCTGCACTTCTTCCTCTCGGATCCTCCTCGCCAACTTAACATATTCCGTCTCCACTTTGTTCCCCACACACACACCCGCTCCTTGATGGCCTCCACGTACTGCGGCATCGTGCCCTTCCACTGAAACCTACCGCCCACAATCAGGTCAGCCACACTCCTGATGCCCTCTTCATGAGTGTCTGCCTATGCCGCTTGGTGATTTTGCATGGCTCTGCCAGCTCCTCCAGTGTTGTCGGCATTCCCCATTCCGCTTCCTTTTCAATACTTCCCCATCCCTCACGATGGCCAACCCCTTCTTGTGCAAGATCCTCAACATCCCCGACACCACCCCCGGCATCTTCTCCTTCGCGTGCAGTCTGACCCACTTCCCGGGGTTGTCCAGCAGCGGCTCACTCGTCGTCCACAACTTTGCAGCAGGGCTATCTCTTCACGGAGCATCACGCCGCACCCTTGTTGGTCTGCCACCCTGCCCAGCAGTTGCGTGAGCACCATCATGTCGTGCACATCCACCGGGTCCTTGAGACCCATCCCACCCTCATCCTCCGGGAAGAAGAGCACCTCCGCCGGGTCGCATTTCCCAAGCACCCACCGATCTCCCGAAATACTCGCGCATAGCGCTGTTGAAGAATCTCAAGGTCCTTCTGCGGCATGGGGCACTGCCTCGCCGTATATTGTAGGCACGTCGACACGCACTCGTTGATCATCTGCACCATCAACCTCGGTGGGACCTTCTTGTCCATCAGCCTGTGCAACCTCCCACACATTTTCTGGATGACCTTCTCCGTGTTGATCTTCATGTTCATCTCCTCGTCTATCCAAATTCCCAGGTACCGGATGGCCCCACCCTTCTGCTGGACCTTGATGACTCGACCCTCACCCAGGTCCAGGTCCGTCTTGCTCTTCACCCCCACAGGTAGTCACACTTGGTCCACGACAGCTGCATACCCGCCTCCTCCACCTTCCGTCTCACTGTGTTGACCAACCGTACCATCTGCTCCTTGGTTCGAGTGACCAGCATCACATCGTCAGCAAGGACTTTCACCTTCCTTCCACTATCCAGGATATACCCACCTTCCTGCTTTCGCACCTCTGCCAGCACTTCCTCCATGAATGAGATAAATAGCAGACATGAAAGCGGGTCCCCTGACTAATGCCTCTCTCTATCTCATAGCTCTCCGTCAGCCCGAAACCCGTAATGACTTTGGCCTTCCTCCCTCGTACAGACTCTCCACATACCTGATGAATGCCTCCTCAACCCCATCCGTCTCAACCCTCCTCAGTGCGTCCATGTCCACTGTATCATAGGCCTTTTGATATCTAACGAGCACATGTGGAATTCCCTGCCTCCCATAATTTTCGAGTCAGTGAGCACTCCCATAATTTCTGCAATTGGGGTCTCAATCCTTCTCCCTCTCAGAAACCCAAACTGCTCCTCCCCAAACACATTCCTTTGCACGCACCATTCTTGGAACCGCGACGCCATCACCACCTGCAATCCCTTCAAAAAGACCTGTATCAAAGTGATTGGCCTTCTGCCTGCAGGGTCACCAGGGTGTTCTGTCTGCGACTTCGTGGCCATGAACACCGAACTGACCTTGAGCTCCTGCGGCACTTCACTCCGCTCCAACATCTCATTGTATCTCCTCCCAACCACTCTTTGATCTCTTCCCACAGGCATGGATCATCTCTGCCGTCACTCCATCCGGGCCCGCCGCCTTACCATCGGGGAGCGCCCCAGGATTGTCTCAACATCATGCGTTGTGAGGGGGGCCATGATCACCCTCCCTTCTTCCTGCGGCCTTCCTTCTGGCACCCGCCCCACCCCCGGGCCCACCGGCATCACCCCTCTTGCCAGGTCCGCCATGAAGTTCCTCCATCCATTCTTCACCGACTCCGGATCTGTGACCACTTTGTCCACCTTTCCTCCGCATTCTTAGTTGCATACGACGTGACCGGCGCCACCCGTCTGTCATGATATATGCGCTTGCGCTTCCAACGCCCGATCCCTCTTCCTGTAGTGCACGCTCTCATTTTGGCCAACTGCTTCTGCATTTCTCCTCAGGCTCGGGTCCCGCTCCGCCATCGCCATCCGTCTCAGCTTCTTCATGCGATGGGGCTCATAATCCCTGTCTGTGTTGGCCACGTCCCGGAACCCAAACACCTTCCCCGCCGTCTCCCGCAGGATCCCACTCATCTGCTCGAACGATGGGTCCGCCCCTTCTCCATCGCCTTCCGAAGCAATTCCGCCACTTTCTCCCGGTACGCGCATCTTCCCCACCATCCCTTCATACTCATCCTTCCTCTTCTCCCGCAGCAACGCATCCAGGTCCGACTTGACGGGCAGATGGCCACCTTCCTCCGCAGCGTTCCCGCCCATGCCGGCAACATGTTCCTCAGGTCAGTCACTACCATGTGATGGTCTGTGACTTCCTGCCATTGAACCTCCTCATTTCTCCACACCCACATATTGTCCAGCAATCGTGCCATCGTCCCCTGCGTTGCCAAGCAAAGGTCCAGCCTGGCCTCCCCTTTCCCCCCTTGCTTGCCCTCCTCCTCCACCTCCCCTTCCTCCTTTCTTCTTGTTGCGCACGAGATCTCGTTCTGCCCACCATCTTCGCCGTGTCATACAGACCCAGCATCTCCTGCTCACCAACCTCCTTGGCCCAGCTATTCGCGTCCGTGTACACCACCACGCCCCTCCCCTCAGCTGCTCCCTCCATGCACTCTTCCAACCTCCTGATAATGACATTCTTACCCTCACCTTGTCCTCTCCCTCCCAGTTAGTACAGATTTATGAGCCTCAGGTTGGTCTTCCCTCCGACCAATCGAGAAACATCAAGTAGCCAGGGATCACCTCCTGACCTTGCACTGCTATCTGTAAGGTCCGCCTATACCCAATCATCACCTCTCCTTGGGTGCCGCGCATCTGCGTCCTCCACCACCGAGCTCCTCCAGCACCACCCCTTCATCCACTTCTCCTCCAACTGTTGCTTGTTGTCTTTCGTACCTTTCGTCTCTTGCAGGAGGCAATGTTGACCCCCAACTCGCAGCAGGTCCGCCACATTGCTCTTCCAGTCTGACCCCAACCCACGCACGTTCCACCCCACGACCCTCCTCCTCGCCGGCAGCCCCACCTCAGGTTGGCTCCCCTTCTTGCCCTGGCACCACTTCTCCACCCCCACCTCCTCCTCCGCCTCTCGTCATATGTCTTCGATATCCTCATCTTTGCCACTGTCTTCTTCCTTGTCGCGTCCTTCTTCCCGCGCTTCTTCCTGGCCTTTCTGCTCATCCCGTCCCCAGGATACCTGGCACCCCTGGTGGAGTCCCCGTTACCGGGCGCACCCGGACTGCCCCACCTCATGCTCCTCCAGGTCTTCACCTCTCCCTGCCTTACCCGTCTCCCTCTTCGTCCCCCTTGTGCCCTCCCGCCTGCCCCCTTCTTTGCTCCCTCCAAAAGCCGGTGTGTGTGTGTGTCACATGTTTGCAACATAGAGATGCAAATCTCCCGATTCGGCCGAAGCTGGGGTAACATGACTTCAGTCCCTCCCATGTCCCCCGCACTTCTGCGGGCAACTACGGCTAGCGGGGGTGGTGACAGGGAGAGGGAGAAAGAACGGGGAGGGGACTAAGGAATAGGGTGGATGGAGGAGATAAATCAGGGGAAAAGACTGAACAACGGGACAAAAGATTGAACCGAAAGGAACACAATTTCTTACATTGGGACTTTCAGGCGTTGGGCGCGTCCCGTACCATCTGGTACTGGTGCGGAACACGAACATCGGGCGTGTTGTTGGCGGATCCACCATCCAAAGTCCCGCCTCCGCGGCCCGTCCGGTCCTGCGGCACTCGAGCCGCCCTGCCCCTTCAACCCCAGATCCGTACAGAGCGAGGCTCTCGGCGTGGCAAGAGCCCTGCGCTGGGGCAGGACGCTCATGCAGGCACAGGCAGCATGGGCAGGCAACATGGGCAGGGGCAACATGGCAGGGCAGGCAGGCAGGGGCAGGGCACGGGCAGGGGCCACAGTGGGAGTCGCAGGGGGCTGGTGCAGATGCAGGGCTGCAGATGCAGTGGGGCTGCCAGATGCAGGGGCTGGGGCGGCACCTGGCGAACGGATTCGACCGGCGCGGGCTGCCAGGGCAACAGCAGGCGCACAGCAAAGGATTGCTGTCAGCCTTTCCTCAACCCTGTCCTTCTTCTTTGCTGGCGAAGGTTCAGGGATGGCGGACGTGGCCGACTCGTACCACCCTCCTGCTTAAGGGCAGCTGAGGGGTCGATGCAATGTGCGGTCACTTTTCCGAGGCTGTTTGACAGTGCCGGTGACTTTGGACACAGGCCGATTGCGGCGAAGCAGGACGGTTCACCGAAGCCACAGGTCGGGCGGGAACGGGTCGCCATCGATACCGCGATGTATCGGCTTGCTGGAAGACTCCAAATTGAAAATGGTGGCACCACAAATGAATTGAATCAATTGCGCAAGCTTTGGCAGCACAGATTGATCGCCCCCGCCGACCGTAGAATGCTCAAACTGATGCGCTGAAGCAACTTGGTCGACGGATGCGCTTCTCAGAGGCCACCAAATACCCAAAAGTTTGCCAAACTCAGGATCATGGTAGTGAAGGAAAGACGGCTCAGCTGGTCCATGCTCCGGAAGATAGCTCGATGATCGCCGAGCCCGTCAATAGCACAGAAATGGATCTTCTTCATCAAGAATAGAAGCGTTTTCAATAAAGCAATGGTTGCGTCGTCCAGATCATCATTCACCGCAGTGATTTCGCAGGCCATAGCCCGCGTAAATCGTGTTGAACTGAGAATAGTGCTGGG
>JAPMOS010000438.1:0-16246 GCA_027972325.1 Paratrimastix pyriformis | reverse complement strand
CCTTACCGATGAGTAGCCTCATTCTTCCTACTTTGGACGGAAGATACCCCGGTTCTCACCTTTGTTAACGCGCCATTTTGCCGTTTTCAGATGAACTCGATCGATTGGAACCAGTTCCACACCCCCGGGAAGCCATTGAGTATTGTGAGGGTGCGATCGGCCAGGACCCCCGAAATGGGCCGAGGGTTACCAGGCGATCAATTGGTTTGTTTTTACCGCTCCCTCGTTTTCCCTGAAACTTGTTGTCATAGCCCGTCGACGCCTCTCCTCCCTCACCCAGCCGTTGGGCGCGGGGCTCATGACGCCCTACCATCTGGAGCTGATTCGACAGACTTTGACGGCCTTTCCGGCCGTCCTCCTGATTCCGCCGGGAAAGACCTCCTCCCGACATCGGTGGAGGAGGAGCCCGAACGCGAGGGAGCCCTCGTCCGGCTTGCATCGCACCTCCGGCTCGGTGCTAAATTTGTTCTTTGTTAGGTCTCCCGCCCCGCCGCCACGCACACCGCACCAGGAGCGCCCCTGCCCTCAACTCGCCCCGAAGGCCCCGACCGCCCTGACCGCCGTCCGACGACGCCTGCCTCTGGCGCCGTCGAGCAAGGACAAGGGAACTGGAGCCGCTCGGCCGTCTGTCGGAGCGGGTTCTGGCCTTCCCAGCTGATTCTTTTTGGATTTCAGAATCCTGGACGACGATGATGTGCCGAGCCGCCTGCCCAAGGCGGCCCCGGCGCCAAGCCCAAGAAGGATCAGAGGCCCCGAAGGGCGCGGCCCCGGTCGCCAAGTCCAGCGAGGCCAAGGAGGCGAAGGCCGCGGCCCCGGCCCCCCGCCACCGGCCCGCCGGAAGCCTGGGCCGCCTCATGAGGCCAAGGCTGTGGAGGCGAAGGCTCGGACGACGCCCCCAGGAGGACGCCAGGCCGCGGCACCGGCACAAGCACCCGGCCCCAGTGGAGATCTCCTCGTCGTCGGACGAGGGCGGCCGTGCCCCGAACCCGCGCGGCCGAGCGCAAGCGGCCCGGCCGACCGACCCGGACGACTTTCTCCCCGGAGGCCGCTCGGGCACTGCAGTCCGTCGTTGATCTCGTCAATGCACCTTGCGCGCCACCCTCCCTCCTCCCACCCTGCTCGCCAAGTAATGCAGTCCCGCATATCGTCAATGCACCTTGCGCGCCACCCTGCCTCCTCCCACCACTCGTGTGTGTGTGTGATACTTCCGGCTTGCGCCGAGTCCGGAATCGGGCCGAAGCCCGCGGTGACATGATCCCCCTGGCCGCCTTCCCGCAGGACGTCCTGCAGAAAGAGCACCCCAGGAGTTCATGGGTCGGCTACCGTCCTCCAGGGCACCGCCGACTTCCGGGCTACGCTCTTCATCTCTGCCTCGAATTTTTCGCACTTCTTCCTTTGCTGAATCGCTATGAGCATCGTTTTCCTGATTCCGCCAGCTCGCTTCCCACCTCCTTTTGAGTGTTCTATCCACACCCCATTTCCGCTGCCAGTCTACATGCATTCGCGTATTCCATCTTAACACCGCACTTCGCTCAACCTCCTCATCACCTTCGTCACCACCGCCTCCGATATCCCTCCAGTTGTAAAGCGCTTCCATCTCTCGGGCGGCCCTCAGTTTACCTGCACCATGCAACTCCCGGCCTCCTTCCTCAATATCGCCTCCAAAGCCCACAACGGGGTTGGATCCATCGGGAATCTCCCTAGCCCGCCCGTTCTCAAACATCATAATCCCCACATCAAACCGCGCCCTCCCCACCACTTTCCTCCCGGTGCGCCAGAAACTCGGCTCCCAAAAGGCAAACCCACCCTCCTGGATGATGAAAAGCTCACGCATCTGAATGTCCCCCTTGATCGCCGGCACACGCTTCGGCTCACCCCCGGCTGGATTCTGTTCGCTTTCCCTTCCCCGTACGGCACAATGCATCTAAACGCTCTTTTCCCTCCTTTACCAATCGGACTCTCCGCCCACTCTCCAATTGCTCGGAAAAACCGATCCATCTCCTCCTGGGGGTTATATTCCGGATTCGCATAAATCAACAAGTCCCGATTCTCCTTAAATAGCCCGTACCCATCCACCGAACCTCCCAGGAACCAGTCTTCCTTACTCGGCGTTCTATACTCTGGGAAACTGAGATCCGCATTCCCTGGGTGCGAAACGCCATCACCGTTAGGCTTCCGCCTGTCTCAGCAACGAAGATATAGTGGGAGTCGTCCATTGGTTCTGGCACTCATATGCGTCCGCCCTCCTTTACTGTCGTGCTTTTCCCTTCCTCATATCGGTCACACATCTCAGCCACCTCTGTCGAGAACCTTTCCCAAAAACTGTCCCATGTTCTCGCCCTAAACCATCTCCCCCGGGACCTCTCCATCAATTGCCATAGCCTCACCTTCGTGATCTGCCTGCCCCTTATCTTCACACACTCGCCCATCGGCTCTACCCACTTCTCCTCGAGCAGCTGGTCCGGGTCTTCAGCTCCCTCCGCCTTGTCCAACCACTCAATTAGCTTCACTGCATCCGCCCCTTTCCATCTCTCCCCCACACATCCCGCCATCCCTGGGCACTCAAACACCAAGTGGTTCATGTGGTCCCTCACCCCACACCAACACTTCCCATCCCCCTCCCCGTTGATGTAGAACCGGATGTTGGCCGTGATATACCGCTGCAAGATTGCCATCATCGCCAGCTTCCCTGATCGGATAAGGGTATCCCTCTCTCCCTCAAAGGACGAAACCATTGGAGTCACGACGCGTGTTCAGGATTCCACTCAAACATTTAAAGAATAAACAGAAAGTTTAATAATATCCCCGTGGGTTACTATCCTCAGCTCCCGCTCTTTTTGACGCGAGAACCAGGTTATCAGACCTCCCTGTTTACTCCTGCCCTCAATGAAGACCCCCGGGGCAACCCATAGGGCAGGACTGTTCCTCAGGTCTGCCGCTTTGCTTCGGCTTGCTAGGGGGGAAGAGGAACTAGAAAACCCCCTGCGACCTTTGCGCTTTTATCCTGCCCAGGGCCGTTTGTGGACCTGGGGCTTCTTCAAAGAACGAGGGCAAGGCGGGTCCCGAACCCGGGAGCCGCACGCCAGTGTCTGGGTGGGTAGGTGGGATATTTCGTCCTTTGAGGGAGAGAGGGATACCCTTATCCGATAAACCCTTCAAGTTTTCGGGTTTCTAAATAAGGGCTATCCATCACTCTCTCCTCAAAGGACGAAACCATTGGAGACTTCAAAGATCTTCATCCTGTGGGTCCCCGACAGGTTCATCCACCGGGAGCACATCCTCCAACGAGGCAGGAGGGGCTCTGTTGTAGTGTCTATCGAGGGTCTCAGACCTCGCAGACCACCCAAACATCCGCCTGACAACTGCCTCCGGCACCTTGTGCTCGAGCAGCTTCGAGGCGCCCGCTCCACGAAGGGGTAGGCTTGAAGGAGGCTGGGATCCCAGCCTTCATGACGGCCGCAACCCTTTCGAAAGGTACTGCGCCGTGAGGGCACCATGAATCGGTCCCTTGATCTTCACAAAGGGACTGTCAGCCGCACCCTTGGGGCGTCCGCGGATCAACTGCTGCAGACAGCAGTGTGGACAAACCTCAGGGCTCTTTGGCATGCCCATGATTTTCTTGACAACCCATTGCCCATGGGATGTCTTGGTCTTGACGACGAGCTGGACAGAGTGGCTCGTGTCGTCGAAACGGGACAGCTTCACCGAGGCCCTTGCCATATCGCAGGCCCGGAGTCCCGACAAGTACAGCAGGGTTGCAGTCTTCCCCTGCAAGAACCCTACTGACTTGTCCTTCTTTCGAAGGACCTTCCCAAAGGGGCGGGGTCGAAGGTCTCAGCATAGCGTGGTTTCGCTGGCCGCAGCTTCGAGACCGACCGCAAGAATGCCGACACCAGTGGGGTCGCACCGATGCTCTTTCCCAGCAGGAGGGAGAGCTTCGTAGAAATGGCACTGGCTGTGTTCTTGAACCAGCCGTGGCCGTAAGTGAACCGATGGAAGCATTCGGTCAGGAAGTTGGTGAGGCGCACATCCGTTGCCTCAAAGGGGTCCATCCCTTCTTCCCGCACCAGTCGGTCCAACGATCCCATGCCGTCTTGATGGCCTGTGTCCTGGACTTGGACCAACCATTCTTCATCAAGGCAAGGGCGCGGTCGTCCACCCCTCGGGGAAGGAAGACCGGACAAAGGTGAGGATAGAGCTTTCCGAGTAATTCGGGATCCTCCAGATCCTCTACCTCCACGACAACACTGTCGGTGTCAGATGGGCTGTCCGCTTCTTCAGCGGATGACCCGAGACCAGGACCGCCCACGCACTCCAGTGAGTGAGGCCGATCCCCTGACTGTTCCCGCCCAGTCCGGGCAGGAAAGTCTCCACCGTGTTGGGGAGAACCAGCGGGGCCCTGACAAGCAGGTTCAGGAGCATCGGCCACCACGGGGCCGAGCGCCAGACTGGCACAATCAACAGGGCAGTCACCCGTTGGCGGATGACATGCCTCAGGACTTTGCCGATCTGGTTGAACGGGGGATTCCCGTACACCCGCACCTTGGCCCAGTCCTGGGCAAAGGCATCTTGGGCCTCCGCTCCGGGGTCCGGGCGGAGACTCCAATACCTGGCGAGCTGGCTGTTGGCCAGCGTCGCGAAGGCGTCCACCTGGGGCTGGAAATCCAGTCGCAGGCAGACCTGTCGGAAGAGGGAGGATTCAGCTTCCAGTCGGAGCTGTCCGTCCGCCGACTCAGAGCATCTGCTCTGATGTTGGTTTCCTGCAATGTGCTCGGGAACCAGCCGAATTTGGAGTTCTTCCTTCAACTTCCACAATTCGAGGAGAAGTGCAAGGAGGGCTGGCGCAGAGGTGTTCCACTTCCGCACACAGCACACCGCGACTGTGTTGTCGCACTGCCACTTCACTGTCTTGCCCCTGACCCGATCCGCAAAGGATCTCAAGGCCAAGAGCAAGGCGGAGAGTTCCCGCCAGTTTATATGGCGGTCTGTCTCGGTCGGGCCCTTCTGCCCCGGAGACGTCCCCTCCAGAACCCGCACGCCTCCAAGGGACGTGTCTGGGTTCCATCGCTCCAGGTCGCCCCCCAGCCGCTGTTGCTCGCATCCGTCTGGATTGTGCAGACTGGGTGAGGCAGCGTCAAGGTGCAACCGTTTTGGAGAATGTGTTCGTGCCACCAGAGCAGTTCCTGTTGCGCTTGCGCCGACAGGAACGTGTTCCCCATCCACCCGCTCGCTCGAACCGCACGCGCTTTGCAGCGGTTGAGGAAGAACAGGTGAAGGTGCCCCGGCTCGAGAGCCGGGCGACACGACACGAGCTGTCCGACAAGACTGGCGAATGGCCGGGTCTTGGTGTGGCTCAGGCCCAGGAACTGGGCAATCCTTTCCCGGATGGCCACGGCCTTCTCCGGCGGAAGGGAGATTCGCATGGATCGACTGTCGATCTGAAACCCCAGAAAGACGATCCTCTGCGTGGGCTCGAACACGGACTTCTCTGTGTTCACTGTGAGCCCGAGGCTTGTCATCAGAATGCACACCCTGAGGGCAATCTGAGCTGCCTCCTCTCTGCTGGCTGCCATGCACAGCAGATCGTCGAGGTAGATCAGGCAGCGGATGCCCGCTGCCCGGAGCTCCTCGACGACCGGGCGCATCATCTTCGTAAACACGAAGGGCGCCAGGTTTGCCCCGAAGGGCATTGCCCTGCAGAGGTATATCTTGCCCCGCCAGGCAAACGACAGCTTCGGCTGCGACTCGGAAGCGACCGGCACATGCCAGTACGCTTTCCGGAGGTCGAGCTTTATCATGTAGTCCTGACTTCTCAGGACATTCCGAAGGTCGCCGACCCCTTCCATCTTGAAATGGGGTGGTTTGGCCACATTCGAGGGCCGACAGTCCAGGATTGGACGAAGACCCCCGTCGGGCTTCGGGACCGTGAAGAGGTGCTGGAGCACCAGTCCCTGCTGCTGGTGGGTTTCGATGGCCGCACCGACACGCAGCAATTCTGCGACCTCCTTGTCGATCGCTTCCACTGCCTCCTGGGGCAGGCGAAACTCGCGCTGGGGAAGGTCGGTGACCGCAGAGAGGTCCCCTTGACCCTGAACCCGTCCTCAGCAGGTTCACCGCGAACCTGCGTGATGGGGACGAAAGGTTCTCCCAGGCCGACAAGCGCCGTCGCAACTTTGCCGGGTAATCTCTGTTCCGCGTTTTCCGCGCATGCGAAAAAGCAGCTGCTCTCGCTACTTCCCTGCTGCCGAGCAGCCGGGGGAGCGGTGCTCCCCCGCTGACGGACAGTCGGGGAGGCGGCGAGAGCCGGAGAGGCTACCGGGGGCGACAACGGTTTGTCATGACAATCCGACTGTCCAACCCTTGCTCCAACCCCCCGCTCTACTGGGACGTACGAGCGAGACTTCTTGTTGGAACCCGCAGCAGAAGAGCGGGAGGGCGGGTGTTTACTCCCGGCCGCGTTCCTCGATCCTGCCTGTCGTTTCCAGGGGGCCAGCTGTTTCCGTGAGCGGCTGCGCCCTCGTGTGGAGGAAGATGGGGCCCGAGGCTCGTCCTTCTTCCGGGCGACCTCCCCAAGGTCTTCGCCTTGGCTTGGGAGGCCAGGCCAACCCTCGCTTCCATCTCAAGGAGCTCCTCACGAGTGAAGAGTGACCCCTGAGTGGGCGCGGAGGCCGGAGTCGCCGCCAGCAGCTCGGATGCCTTGACGGCCATCCCGATGCGTTGCTTACGGATCCCCTCGATGCGGGAGAGCAGCATTTCGCTACTCGCCACCGCGTCTTGGAGAGAGGCGCGGAGCACCTCAGGTGAGGGCTGCTCCTTTTCCTCGAGCTCCGTGGCCGCAGCGAGGCAGCACCTCCGAGTGAGCATGGCAAACCGCCAAAACTCCACGAGTGCTTTCCCCACCTCCAAGGAGCCAAATGGTCCCTCCTTAATGAAGGAGGCGACCATGTACTCCTTGGGGGGCTCAACCAAGGGGCCCGCCACATCGTACGAATTACGACTGTATTTCCGGAAAATCTCCCGGAGGCGGGCCATGGACGGTGGGGTGTGTGTCACCACCGCGCGTCCTCCTTGGGTGTACGACCCCAAGACGGCCGGAACAGGCCCGACTTGAGAGTCGTCGGCGAACAAGTTCACTGCCGTCTCCCGACGCGCAGCTTTCGAGTTTGCCGCCCCCAGCTGCCCCGGCTCATCGGAACAATCCATCTGCTCCTCGCCTAAAGAGGCTGAGCGAGCGAGAGGTGAGCGGGCGCCGTTTGTTTCAACCAGTGAAAAAGTGGTTTGTGCACGAGAACACAGACCTGCTTCTTGTTCAGCCGTTGGTTCGTCGGCCTGATCATCGCCAAACATTTCTTCAATGGCCCCGTTTTCCGTTTCCGGAAGACTTGTGGGGTCGGATAAAGTAGGCGAAGAAGGACCAGAGGGTCCGGAGACCAATGCCCCAGATGGGGCCGTCGATGATGATAATGAGCTTGAAGAAGGGCTGTCCGAGGGTTGGCCTGAAACAGGCCGAGAACCCTCAGCAAAAGTCGAAGAAGGCGAGGCCGTAACGGGTGCGTCAGAATCTTCGACCGTGTATGCTTGAACGGAGCATTCAGCTCCAGCACTAGGGCCTGAAGGCCCGGAACAGCGTTTTCGGTTCCGCGGAGTCCCGGAAACCCCGGAAGGAGTTCCGGGAACTCGGACGGATTCAGAGCCTGAAGGCTCGGGACAATCTTGAGACGAAGGTCCGGCATGCATTGCATCACTTGAAGGTGCGTGGGCTTCTTCCGGCCCCGATCGCACCGCAAAAGACTTACTCTTGACAATGGCCTTTCTTGACTTGACGGCCAGGCCAGCAGCAGCAGCAGCGGCAGAAGAACGAATGGACATCCTAACAGACTTTTCTTTCACCTTTTCCGCGTCAAAAAGAGCGCGAGCTGAGGATAGTAACCCACGGGGATATTATTAAACTTTCTGTTTATTCTTTAAATGTTTGAGTGGAATCCTGAACACGCGTCGTGACTCCAATGGTTTCGTCCTTTGAGGGAGAGAGTGATGGATAGCCCTTATTTAGAAACCCGAAAACTTGAAGGGTTTACATCTCACACCTCATCGTTTGCACGTTGATCCCTCCGTTGCGACTCTCTGCGTTAATCAACACAATCTCGTTTTTCTTTTTACGAGCCGCCCTCCACATGCGACTTTTCCTCCCCCATTCCTTCATCACCTCTCTGAAGTCTGTCTCCACCTCCTTCCCGTCACTTCTCCGCACCAGCTTGAATCCCCATCCTTTCTCTTCGGGCACCACGCTCGGCTCCATCTTTATGCTCCTTCCCGCAATCTTGTCTGCCAATCTGTTCCCCTCCGCATCCAGCGACGCACTAGTTTCCTGATGTCCCTTAACCCAGACCAGTCGTATCTCTCCACGATGCTCCTTCACAATCCGCTGCCCCCTCCGCAGCAGTCCCTCCGCCTTCGATTCTATCAGATCCGTTGGTTTCCACCAACCCTTTATCAGTCCCTCAACCCACCCCTTTGCCACTTTACTGTCCGTTCTCACTTCCACATTCGCATCCTGTCCAATCCGAATAGCCTCCAGAATAGCCTCCAACTCCGCTTCATTGTTAGTCTGCCCCGACCCGAACACCTCCTCCCCGCTCTCACCGCCAGCGCCCCATTTTTAATCTCTCAATCACCGCGAACGCCGCCCGTCTTTCCTTCCGGCTTCTTGTCGCACTCCCATCAGTATAAACAACCTCCATTCCGCCTCTGGCTCCACCCACTCTTACTTCCACCTCATCACACTCCGCCATCAACTCCTCCCGCCTTTTCCACAATACCTCGTCCCACTCACCAGCCCTCGCCCTCCCCATCTTGTTCCCCCTCCCCTCCACCTGCCCTTCCGCCCTCCTCTTCTTCTCGCTCGCCTCAATCTGCATCCGACCCCCTCCTCCCCATCTTCTTTCGCTCCTTCCCTTCTTACTCTCCCCCTTTCCCACCCCATCCTCCTCCCATGTTTCCTCTGTTTCACCACTGCCACCTTCCCCGACGCACTGCAACTTTGCTTGCCTCTTGACTCTTGGTTTCGCTTCCCCGACCGCCCCAACCCCCGACTCCCCTCACTCCTTCCTTCTTATCTGCATTGCCTTCCTCCTTTCCTTCCCCACTCTCCGCCTTTTCCGCCCCTCCTCCGCCGACTCCTCCCGAATCCGCCTCGCCAATTGCAGATAGTCCGGACTCACCCTGTTACCATACAGACACACCCGCTTTTTGATCGTCTCCACATACTGCGGCAACACCCCTTTCCAATGAAATCTTCCCCCTATGATGAGGTCCGCCACACTCCGAATCTTCCTTTCATGAGGGTCTGTCTGTGCTTCTTTGTTATCTTGCAGGCTCCGCCATCTCTTCCAGTGTCGTCGGCATGCCGTACTTCACTTCCTCCTTCAGTTTCTCACCGTCCCTCAGGATCGCCATGTCTCCTGTGCATCACCTGCAACGCCCCAATCACCACCCCGGCATCTTCTCCTGCCCGTGCATCTTCACCCACTTCCCTGCATCATCCAACAGCGGCTCACGCGTCGTCCACAATTTCTGCAGCAGCGCGATCTCCTCCCTCAGCACCACTCCACACCCCTGCTCGTCCGCCATCCTCCCCAGAATTTGTGTCATCACCATCATATCATGGACATCAATCGGGTCCTTCAGCCCCATACCCCTTCCTCCTCCGGAAAGAACAGCACCTCTGCCGGGTCGCATTTCCCAATACAACCTCCGATTTCCCTGAACACCCTCGCATATCTCTGCTTCAGTGTTTCCAAGTCCCTTGTCGGCATCGGGCACTGCCTCGCCGTGTATTGTAGGCAAGTCGAGACACACTCATTAATCATTTGCACCATCAACCTCGGAGGGACCTTCTTGTCCATGAGCCTGTGCAGTCGCCCACACATTTTCTGGATCACCTTCTCCGTGTTGACCTTCATGTTCATCTCCTCATCTATCCATATCCCAAGATACCGAATTGCTCCACCCTTTGCTGCACTCTGATCTTCCGACCCTCTCCCAGATCCAAGTCCGTCTTCCCTTCACCCCGCCACAGGTAGTCACACTTGCTCCACGACAGCTCCATACCAGCCTCTTCCACTTTCCGCCTTACCGTATTCACCAAGCGGACCATCTGTTCCCTTGTTCTCGTCACCAACATAATATCGTCCGCAAATGCCAACACCTTTACCTTCCTGCCGCTATCCAGAATATAGCCCCTCCTGTCGTCTCACCTCCGCCAAGACTCCCTCCATGAAGGAGATAAACAGCAGGCAGGACAACGGGTCCCCTTGACTAATTCCCCTCTCAATGTCATAGCTATCCGTCAACCCGTACCCCGTGATCACACGCGCCTTTCTCCCCTCATACAAGCTGTCCACATACCTGACAAATTCCTCTTCCACCCCCATCCTTCTCAACCCCTTCTGAGCGCCTCCATGTCAACTGTATCATAGGCCTTTCTTATATCTAGCGCGCACATGTGGAACTCCTTACCTCCCATAATCTTCGAGTCCGTCAACACCCCAAAATCTCGGCACAGGCGTCTCAATCCTCCGATCCCTCAGGAAACCAAACTGCTCCGCCCCGAATACCCCTTTTCAACGCACCAGTCTTGAAATCTCGAGGCAATCACTACCTGCAGTCCTTTCAAAACCTGTATTAAAGTTATAGGCCTTCTGCCGGCCGGATCCCCGGATGCTCCGTCTGCGATTTGGTTGCCATATAGACCGAGCTGAGTTTCAGCTCCTCAGGAACCTCAGACTTCTCCAACATCTCGTTGTATCGCCTCCCCAACCACTCCTTAATTTCGTCCTGACAAGCATGGACCATCTCCGCCGTCACTCCATCCGGGCCAGCTGCTTTCCCGTCCGGCAAAGCCCCAGTATTGTCTGGATATCATGCGTCGTCAGAGGGCCATAATTACCCTTCCACCCACGCCTCCCGTTCCTCCTTCAGTCTTTGCCCCCGTCCCCACCGGCAGCTTCCTTTTGCAAGCCCCGCCATGAATCCCCACCATCCCTCTTAACCTCCGCCGGGTCCGACACCACCCTGTCCATCTTCCTCCGCATTTCGAGTCACGTAGGTTGTAATTGGCGCCGCGCCATCCGTCATGATACCCTTATAGATACGCTTGCGCTTTCCCTCCAATGCCCTATCTCTTACCATAATGCACCGACCTCATCTTCGCCAACTGTTTCAACATCTCCTTCCTCTTACTCAAGTCCTCCTCCGCCATGCTCTCCTCCTCAATTTCATTATCCTGAAAGGCTCAAAATCTCGATCCGTATTCATCACATCCCTATAGCCGAAAACGCAGCCAGCTGTTACCCGAAGAAACTCACTCATCTGTTCAAATGATGGCTCCTCCCCCTTCACATGCCTCTCGCAACATTTGCGCAACCTTCCCACGGTACTTTTCCATTTTCCCAACCATAACACTCCTCCTTCTTCTTGTCCCGCAGCAGTGCCTCCACCTCCGTCCGAAGGGCAGATGGCCACCTTCCTCCGAGCCATTTTCACCGCAGAGCGCCATGTTTCGGAGATCCGTTACAATCATGTGGTGATCCGTGACCGCCTGCCACTGAATCTCATCATTCCGCCAAACAAACAAATTGTCCAGCACCTCCCCATTGTCCCCTGCGTCGATAGACACAAACCAACCGGGCCCTCCCCCTTCCCTTCATGCTCTTCCTCTTTCGCCACCGTCCCACCCTTCCGGCTCCGGATGTTATCTCCCCGCCTTCCCAACCATCTTCGCCACATCATACAATCCCAGTTTCTTGCTCCTCCTTCCTTAGCCCATCCGTTCGCATCTGTGTACACCACGACTCCTCTCCCATCCGACGCCCCCCGGCCACACACTCTCCAACCGCTCCAAGATCACACTTACCCTCACGTTCGCTCTCCGTCTCCAGTAGGAAAATCCATGTTGATGAGTCTCATCTGATTCTTCCTCCGTCCAGTCCATAAACATGAGATAACCAGGAATCACCTCCGTAATCTTTCGCACTGCCACTTGCAATGTTTTTCTATACCCAATCATCACCCCCCCTCTCGGGCGCCTCTTAACAGACTCCTCCGCCAGAGCTCCTCCAGCACCACCCCTTCATCCATTTTCCTGCAAAACTCCTTGTTGTCCCTCGTTCCTTTCGTCTCCTGCAAGAGCGCTATGTCCGTTCGACCCACCTTTAGCAAATCTTCTACATTTTTCTTTTCCATTCCGAGCCCAGCCCCGCACATTCCATCCGACCACCCTCACCCGATCCTCCTTTCCCCGGCAGCCCCGCCCTCGTTAGCCTCCTTTTTCGCAGCACCACTTTTCCACCCCACAAAATTCTTCCGCCTCCGCCTTCTCATCATACACCCGCTCAATATCCAGCATTTTCGCTTTTGCCTCTTCCTCTGCGCATCCCTTTTCCCCCTTCCCTCCGCGCCTTCACTCTTCCCTCCCCGCACCCCGGACTTCCGGCACTATCCCCACTGCAGATAGGCTTCCCACACCCACCCCCATACACTGCTCCGCCCCGGCCCATCCCTGCCCCCAGCCTTCCCACCTCCATCTGCATCTTCACACCTCCGAACGCCGGACCCAGGGCCGACTTCCTCATCTTCGAAGCCTTTTCCTGCCCTCCACATACAGGAACACATCTCCATGACCTGCTTCCTCTTCCCAACTTCTCCGACCCTGCTGTCATTAAACCTCCACCATTGGTCTCCAATCTTTTGACCGCCACCCAGTGTCGCCCACCCCCTTCTCCCACAAAACTCCGCCACCGCTACCATGTGGTACACCTTACCGCCCACTTCCACCACATCCGGCTGGACCCTCCATTGCCTCTTATCAACCATCCCTTCCCTACCCCGCGTCACTTGGACGACCATAACACCCTCTGTTCCCACCACCCGCTCCTCCCTCGCATGCCAACGATCCACCCCACACCCAGGGCACCTTTTTCGTATCCTCTGATTTGAAAGGATCACCCTTCCCACAGCGTCACTCATTTTCTCGAAATCCCTCTCCAATCTCACCGTTAGATCGCTTCTCTCTCTCTCCGTTCCGCTGCTCATAAGCTCACACTCCTGACATGTGTCCTCTACTTCCACAGTTACCTTTGCCGCTATCCCAGACCTCCGCAGCAATTCAACGAGGGCCTCCTCCGCTTCCCCATCCTGCCCTTCGTCCAAACCCCAGGTTCCCTCCCTCCACACCCCATCTTCCCACTCCGGGGTCCCATGACCTCCCCGCAATATCTCGTACAACTCCCCCACCCCCCCAGCCGCCTCAACCACCTGGAGGGCCGTGCTGATCCAGCACCGGTGGCCAGTGACATTCACTATTCCTCTATACATTCCGCCCCCATTACCATCCTCCAGCTCTCCATCACCCTCCCCGACTCCATTTCCACCTCCATAGGAATCCTGCTCCCCCCCGCCTCCAATCTTTTTACCAATGTCATCGTCATTACAATAAAACTCAACCAACCCGACCAGCTTTTTCAAAAACTCAGTCAAGTCAATGTCAGCCCACCCCCTTTTCCACCCCTCCTTCATCCCCACCCATCTCTTAAATCGGTCAACAATAAAATTCCAATTGGCCTGGCATGCTAGACCTTCCAAGTCCCCCCAAGCGTACATTATCACTTGCAACCATGATATCCGAGCCAGTCTCCCTTTCCAAACCTCCCTGTCCCAAGAGCACTGCCGAAACTCAAAGGAGTCTACAAGGCAAACGGCAACAAGGAAAACATTCGCACAGACCGTAAGGAAGCCAGCCCCAGCCACCTGAGCCAAAGTAGTATGCCCCCGATGTCGCCAGCCTGTGACGCATTCCCATCCCCGGCATGGTCCTCCATCCCACCATCGAGGTTTTCCCCAAAGTCGGGGTTCTCCTCTGCTCCTTCCCTCATGAGGTTGTCCCCTTCGGCGGGGTTTTCCTCCTTCTTGAGGTTGTCCCCTTGGGGTTTTCCTCCGTGTCCGTCCCCACCCAGCCGATGTCGCCCAGCGATGCCCCTTGAGGTTGTCCCCGACGGCGGGTTTTCCTCCTTCTTGAGGTTGTCCCCTTCTTGGGGTTTTCTCCATCGTGTCCATACCCCACCCAGCCGATGTCGCCCAGCGCTGCCCTTGAGGTTGTCCCCGACGGCGGGTTTTCCTCCTTCTTGAGGTTGTCCCCGACGGTGGGGTTTTCCTCCTTCTTGAGGTTGTCCCCTACGGCGGTTTTCTCCCTTCTTGAGGTTGTCCCCATCGGGTTTTCCTCGTACCACTCGGTGAGGTTTGCCTGCCACATTTTAGCCAGGTTGTCCTCGACCCTCTCTGGCCACCCCAGGGTAACGATCCCTAGGGCATCCCGCCGACGTAGCACAGCGGCCCCCTCTTCCAGCACCCGCAGGAACCGCTGCGGGTGTTAAGGGGTCCTGGTTTGACCGTTGACCCCTGACCGGCCCTAGCGTCACCACCAGTCCTACCGAGATCATCGATCTCAGAAAATGAGTAAACTGTAATAAATGAAAACTTACACAGACCTTCAGACGTCGTCCAAAGTTGCCCATTCCTTCGGAGGTTTTGTGCAGATGCAGGCATTGAGCTCCCATCTGCTCAGTCCAGTATTGGAATTGGATGACTGAAAAAAAGGTACACACAGACCAACCCCATTCCAGGAAAGCTCAAAACAATAACCAGACTGCCCTTGACCAGCCCTACCAAGATCAGCGGCCACATTCCTAAAAGTTTCTGAAGATGACAAAAGAATACCGGAAAGACAGACTCTCTCCCAAAGAACGTGCCGCATCAGCAACATCCCAGAAGGATCTTCCATCTGACCAGACGGTCAGACAGGCATCTCAGGGGCCAGATATCTGAAATTTAAGGATGAGCTGCCAGACGTCCCAACAACCAACAAACCGGTAGTTATTTCCGACACCAGACAGGGCCCACCTCCGAGGCAAAGCACTCTGTCCAGCCGGGAAACTATGATCAAAGCATGATTAGAAACTCCACCCATCTTCCTCCATCCACAGACCAACGAGACATCGGCTAGATACCACACCAACCTGAGGGCAGCCGCCACCCAATGCAGCCACCACACCAAGCCGGCACACCATCCAACCACAGTTGGAAAGTAGGGGCGCTCAGCCCACCAGAAAACGCGGGAGAAAACAGCCATCCAAACCCCCCGCCAACCCTCCTGATCCCATCTCTCCCGTCCACCACCGGCCCCTTCGCCCTTCCAGAGGTCTTCCCCTTCTCCGTACCAGCATTCCCAGTTCTCATTACCAGTCTTTATCCAACCCAGACGACCACGCTTCTCGCCCCTCTTTTGATCAACAAGGCCAATTCCATTTACCCTACCGTGGACCCAATTCTCTTCGACCACCGTCTGCATCCAAAAGCACCATACACATATCACTTCCTGTCTTGCACTACCTTTCCAGTCTTTACCCCCACACCACCTTCTTTTTCCTTCATTCGATTGCTCCCCCGCCAACCACTCTCCTCCCCACGCCATTCCAATAGAAGGCTGTTTCTTTCCACACGCATGTCCCAGGAGCAAGAGCGTAAGAGGGTGAAGAGAAACACAGCCCCCAACCTTTACTTGAACTTCTTCCGCATTCACCCCCACCGACACCTTCACCACACGCGGACGCAACTCCGCTTCAAAGCGTCGATGGCCCCTCTGCTCCGCTGCTACACAAAACGTCCCACCGCCCACTTGACCACGCCACTTCTGATCTCCAAATATCGGAGACCTCACCACAATGTGGTGGTTCTTGAGGTACTCCTGTATCTGCTGCGGCCACTCGACACCGGCCGCACGAATAAAGGCCAAACGATGGTCCGCCCGGAGAGGCCGATCCTCCCCGGAGCGATCTGTACTATGCGCTTGCCCGGAAGATCTCCGGGATGTGGGCTGTCCCACCGAGCATGTCACAGACACATGCACCCGGCTGGCGAGCAGGCTTGACCCAAACTACCGGGGTGGCGATCAAGTCAGCGATTGCGAACAGACACTGCGCACTCGGGTTCGCTTCACGCAACCATTGGCGAACCCCTCTCTTTAGCTTCCAGGGGCAACCACCCAGATGAGCCCTCATTGTAACAAAGGTCACAGCTGAGGCCGGCCGCTCACATTCACTTCCCAGATCAGTCAGACGGCCTGATTCCGACTTGCAAAAGCTCCAAGAATCCCGCGGCATCGGGTCTCAGACACGTCACGCCAAAAGTTCCA
>JAPMOS010000044.1:247500-286466 GCA_027972325.1 Paratrimastix pyriformis | reverse complement strand
AATGATGATGATGATGATGATGATGATGATGATGATGATGATGATGATGATGATGATGATGATGATGATGGATGATGATGATGATGGATGATGATGGCGATGATGATGATGATGATGATGATGATGATGATGATGATGATGATGATGATGATGATGATGATGATGATGATGATGATGATGATGATGATGATGATGATGATGATGATGATGATGGATGATGATGATGATGATGATGATGATGATGATGATGATGATGATGATGATGATGATGATGATGATGATGATGATGATGAGTGATGATGATGATGATGATGATGATGATGATGATGATGATGTGATGATGATGATGATGATGATGATGATGATGATGATGATGATGATGATGATGATGATGATGATGATGATGATGATGATGATGATGATGAGGATTGGATGATGATGATGATGATGATGATGATGATGATGATGATGATGATGATGATGATGATGATGATGATGATGATGATGATGATGATGATGATGGATGATGATGACGATGACTGGATGATGATGATTGAATGATGATTGGATGATTGAATGATGATTGGATGATTGGATGATGATGATGATGATGATGATGATGATGATGATGATGATGATGATGATGATGATGATGATGATGATGATGATGATGATGATGATGATGATGATGATGATGATGATGATGATGATGATGATGATGATGATGATGATGATGATGATGATGAGGATTGGATGATGATGATGATGATGATGATGATCGGGTGATGATGATCGGGTGATGATGATTGATGATGATGATGATGATGATGATGATGATGATGATGATGATGATGATTGGATGGTGATTGGATGGTGACAATCAAGTGATTGTGCGGGACGATGAACGGATGTGTGTGTGTGTGTGTGTGTGTGTGTGTGTGTGTGTGTGTGTGTGTGTGTGTGTGTGTGTGTGTTGCCTGTGTCGGGGACTTTGGCGCGACAAGGCTGCTGCTGCCGTGTGATGGTGAGAGCGTGAGCTGTCCATCCACACCATGTGACGGATCCCTTGTGGGTCCTGATTTCCGGTCTCGGATGTCGCTTCCGCCCGAGCGCTTTGCCGTTGACTGACCCTTGTGTCTTTCTTCCCCTTTGTGTGTGTGTGTGTGTGTGTGTGTGGGGGGCACCGACCTGTGCTGCCAGCTGGGGGCGCAACCCCATGGTGGGCGATGTCGGCATCCGCGGGGCGCCTTGTTGCTGCTGGGGCGCGGGGGCAGAGGACGGGCCCACGGGGGCGGGTATGGCGTATGTGGCGATGATGCGGATGCACTCCTCGTTCCGATCCCGCTCGTCGTTGAGGAAGATGTGGATGGTCTGGCGGCCTGGGGCGGCCTGAGGCAGAAACTCCATCTTGAAGAAATCTGGGGGAAGGGTGGGGCCAGGATGGGATGGGATGGGACAAGAATGTGACGATGGTGTGTTTTGGTTGTTGGAGATGGGGACGCGTTGTTGTGTGAGGGGGACGCGCCGGGGTGGGGACGACGCCAGTCAGGTAGATGGGGATGGGAATGGAAACGGGGGATGGGGGGATGGGGTCTGGGACTGGAGATGGAGAAGGAAGATCGTGGGAAGGGAGAGAGGAAGGGAGAAGGAGGATGGCGAGAAGGGAGAGGGGATCTAGGAATGGGGGAGAAGGGAGAAAGAGGATGGTACGGAGAGGGGAAGGGAGAAGGGAGAAGGAGGATGGTGCGGATGGTGCGGATGCCGAGGGCGCGGCGGACATTCGGCCCCGGGGGCCACGTCGAACACGGGCTGCACGAAGCGCAGCAGCCCCGGCTGGTCGGTGGCCAGGGTGAACTCCTTCCGGGTGCTGTAGGCGTTCCGATAGCGCAGTTTCTGGGGCGGTGGTGTGTGGGTTGGAGGAGAGCACAGGGGTGGGAGGGGAGACGCTGATGAGGAGGGTCGGCGCCAAAAGAAAGCCAATCATACAGTAGTCTCGAAACCGTCCATCCAGAACTGATCGGGGACACCCTGAGGGAGGGTGATAGCCACGGGAGGGTGATAGCCGCCACAGGGTGGTGATAGTTCAGGGGGTGAGAGCCGCGGGTGGTGATAGCCACAGGGTGTGAGAGTCACGGAGGGTGATAGCCACGGGATGGTGATAGCCACAGAGGGTGATAACCACGGGAGGGTGATAGCCACAGGGTGTGAGAGTCACGGAGGGTGATAGCCACGGGATGGTGATAGCCACAGGGTGCCCCGGACCTTGACGTCGCTCCGACCCACGGTGAAGCGGGCCTCCATTGACTTGGTCACCTCGGGCAGCTCGCACGGCATGGCCACCAGCCAGCCAGCCAGCAGCTCCCGAGGCGGCTGGGCTTGCAGCTCTGCGTACGGGAGGGTGGAGGGAGTGAGAGACGGGTTGGCATCTGAAAATACCGGCACTATGAAGAACGGAGGGGAGTGGGTGATGTGGTGATGTGGTGGGGTTGACGTTTGAAAATGTCGACATGATCCAAGGACAGCACTGCAAAAACGGGGGGAGTGGCGGGGAGATGTGTGCATGGAATGGTTGGCGCGAGATGCAAGCGTGAAGAACAACAAACTCGAGTGAAAATGTCTGCATCGTCGAAGGATGGCGGGGGCGGGGGCGGGGGGCGAGAGAGGCGGCCGAGCGGAGTGGGTGGATGGGGCGGCAGACCCGTGGCATTCAGTTGGACGAAGCGATGCCCTGGGGCCATGGGCTTGGCGGTCAGGGTCAGCTCGCTGCGGGCCATCGAGGTGGCCGGGAACTCGGAGGGCGTCACCTGCGGATGGCCGAGGGGGCAGGGGGTGAATACATACGATGTCATTCCAAAATCAAGGCCCACACGGTCCCATGGAGTTCAAATTGTGCGCCTGTCTCTGTGCCGGGGGGTCTTCCGAAGGACTTGTCTGGTCTGAGCCCGAAAATTCGGGGGGGGGGGGTCTTAAAGTTCATGGGGTACAAACTATCGTGTTTTTCGGTCGCAGTAAGGGCACACCAGCATACGGAAGAGGATGAGTTTCGAAGCAGACATGCAATTATTTTCGCGGGGATGGGTGGATGGTACCAGGGGAGAGTATTTGATAAATTTTGAAAGTTCAGAACGGGGAGATCCAGACAAACAAGTGGTGGTGTGGTGGTACATCGGAGTGGGAAGGTCACGGAAGTCCGAGTAAAACGAAGGATTTCCCGCATTCGCATGGGTGCACACGCTTTCACTCTCAGATCAACCCTCCTCCTCCTCCACGAAATTATGGGTTTTAACAATTTGTGGGGAGTGGGGGGGGGATGAGCCGGGGAAGCAGACCCTGATGGCGTCGCTGTCTGCTACGCACCGCAGGACGCGGGCACCTTTGAGGGGCCCAAAGGCGATCCGCACGCGGGTGGTCTCCCCAACCCGGGCGGCCATATCCACCCTGGGGGGGGGGGGATGGAGGTTATAACCCGGAGGAAACATGGAGGTGCCCTGCCATCCAATTCATTGCCCAATGGCTGCTTGACAGGGCGGTGGTGGAGTGAAGTAGGTGCGGGCCGCCATATGAGGGGGGGGGGGGGGGGGGGTGATATGAGATAGTACCCGGGGTTGATGTGGCAACAGATTTCGGATGGTCTCGCTTTTCACTTTCACCAAAGGGCGGCGGTCGGTGGGGCGGAGTGGGGGGCGGCACACGGACTTTGTGCGGGCGTGGAAGCAGAGTTCCCATACCTCGGCCAGGGCTGCGCAGGGCTGGTCACTGTACAGGGCAATGTAGAGCCGCTCCATCCCAGGCGCCGGGCAGCCGCCCTGAAGCCGGACGGCAAGTTCCTGGGTCGTAGCCGAGGGCCCGCTGTTGTTGCTGCTGCTGCTGCTTATGCGAACACGGCAGGCGCGGAGGGAGGGACAGGTGGTGTGTCGGGTCGGGTTTTGGTCAACAAATTAGTAAATATTCCCAAAAAGGTGATGTCGGTGATCGTGGTGGCAGAGGAAGGGGAAAAGATGGAATTTTTTTGTGAGGGCTTCCTGCAGGCGTGGGCCATTGCCATGGGCAGCGGTTGGTGGTGGTGGTGGTGGTGGTGGTGGGGGGGCGAGTGAGACGGAGGCGCACAAAAAAAGGAAGGCGAGAGGCGCAGTGACGGACGTTGGTTGTGGTTGCGGTCTCGACCGTGAAGGGCAGCCGAGTATGGCAGAACCGGACGCTCTTGTACGAGGGCAGCCTGCAGGGACAACCCGCATATACTGGGGTTATAACCCATCTCAGTCACCATCACCCGGGTGATGACAGTTCGTGTACTCACTCTGTACCCGCACCCCCCGCCCAACCACCGCAAACGGCGCGACGGACCGCTCGCCCTCCCGCGGTGCAGGCCAGTGCTCCAGAGCGAACCGGGCGCGGACGGGCTCCGAATCGCCGTGGACCAGGCGGAAACTCCGGTCGACGGCGAAGGGACGCGGGTGGATGACCACATCGATGTGCAGCGCCACCCGGCGGGTCGCGACATCCGTCACGCGGACCCGAATGATTCGCCCGCGCAGGGGCGGCGAGGGGCAGATGCCGCACTCGTGGGGCAGCGGGCTGCCGTGGGGGAGGAGGAGGTGGTTGTGTTGTGTGAAGAGGGCGGAATTGAACAAAAAGTACAAGTCACTCAGATCTTCACCATCGCCAGCCCTGTTCACCACCAGCCCCATTCATCATCCTGATCAGCATCATGGTCATCACCATCCATCATTCATCAGCATCAGCACAATCAGCATCAGTCAACCAAATCCTCAAGCATCAACAACAACAACAATAACAATAACAACAACATCATCATCAGCCCCATCTCGGCGCACAGATCTCCGATTGCGACTCCCACGGACCATTCCTCGTCGCAGGGCGGCCCGCATGGCGCCTGGCCCCACTCGGCGCCCCCGGCGGCCTGGGCCCAGAGGGCAGGGCAGGTGGCCGCCAGGGCGCGAGACTCCGGAGGTGCCACATCGCCCGCGCAGAGGGACTGGAAGAAGAAGGGCAGCGCAACTCGCTCGCCCGGCTGGAGAACCAGCGACATGGGGCCCTGGAAAAGAGAGAAGCATAAAAAGGGGAAGTCGGTGATAAGTTGGATGCATAAAAATAAAATAATGTGAGTGCGGTTCCCCGGAAAACAGGCACACAAGCGAAATCAACACACACAGATGTCAGAAGAACATCATTGGTGGTTTGTTTTGTCGACAGGAAAAACGACACATCACCTGCACGGGCAAATCGTGGGGGCGCGGCGGACGGATGCTGTCGGGATGGGCGCGTCGGCGGTGGCTGCGGCAGCGCCGGAGGTGGGAGTGTCCGGCTCGGTGGTGAGGTTGGCCAGCTCCAAGGGGGCCGCCGTCTCAGTCCCGAAGAGGTGGCGAAGGTAGCTGCAGGTGTGTGGACGTGTGACAGGGTGTGCGAGCGGTGTGTGAGGATGCGGGCTGTCATGCGACCGAAAGGCAAATGGCGTGGTTCGCACGACGTCGATCCTCTCAATTTGTCCGCGGCGGAAAAGCGTCGTCATGGGGCTGCGATATTCCGTTCGTCCACACCCAAGGTAAAACCCCACGGGGATTCAGGGGATGCAGCCTGTTTTGCGAACGTGTTCGCACGGACGCCACCCGGTGGTACGTTTTTGGATCGAGTCCAAACCATTCCCCCCTCGGTACTATGCGCGCTAAGGGATCGGCAGATTGCGGCCTCTTGTGACAAGATTGGGGTCAGAGAGAGAAAGGCGGGGTCTCGACGAAAGGGGACGCGGAGGAGGAGGGGAGGGCGCAGACCTTGCCTGGGCGTTGTCGACCACGACCCGCAGCTCGTCCCCGACCTCGTCAATGGTGTCATCCTCGATGGCTAGCTGGTAGCGGGCCGGCCGGGTGGTGCCATTGCCCAGCGGCACTTCGAAGAAGCAGCCCTCGCCGAAGGCCGCATGCAGGTGCTCCGTGTGGGTGCGCGCCCCACGGACGAGCGATTCCAGGAGAGCCTGGGGAGCAGCCAGGAGCGAGAGAAGGCGCGGATGAGCGTGTGATAAATGCAGGTGGCAGAATCCTTGTGATTGTGTTTTTGCCTGTCTCCGTCTCTAACAGTCGATCTGTCTCTATCTCCGGTTTTATCTGTCTCTGTCTGTCTGGCTGTGTGCGCGCGCGTCCGTCCCTGCCCCACCGACCATCTTCTTGCGGGCGCGTTGTTGCGCCACGGCGGCCATCCGCTGTTCATTCGTCCCAAAGTACCGCACCACCTCGGCTTCAGCCTCGGCCCCAGCCTCGGCCTCGGCCTCCGGGAGCCCGGACGAGGGGGCGGCCGAGGCAGGTCTCGGGGAGGAACACAGGGCAGCCACGGCCCGCAGGAGGGTCGAGGGGGCTGGCGGGGCCGGGGCAGGCGGCGGGGCCGGGGAGGAAAGAGCGTCCGCTTGGTCCAACAGCGGGCCTGCAGTGAAGAACGGATGAAACGACTGAGATGATGAACAACAAGAAGTGACGAAACGTTATAATGAGGTGATGCGACAATGAGGTGATATGCTGGACGACAATGAGATGAACCGACAAATGAGATGATGATGAACGATCGCATAAGAGTCGATTGATCCCCCGCGTTCCACAGAAACAGTATCAAACCAGCTTCTGCAGGGAGCAAGGGGGCAGGTGATGAGAGGCCGGGGGGGGGGGGGGGGGACCTTCGACAGATGACATCACCACCCCGCCAGCATGTCGCCTCCTGCGCGCGTTGGTCGGCCCCAGCGGGGCGGCCGCAGCCGCTGCAGATGGGGCTTCGCCGCACCGCGGGACTCCTGGAGCGGGCATCAGTAGCGAGGCGGCCGGCAGGGGCGCCCGACGGCGGTGGATGGCGCGAAGCAGCAGGCGGCCACGGGGGGTCGTCGCGCCAGACGTCATGGACGGCCGGGCTGCTGCTGGGGTGGCCAAATCACGAGTGTGTGAGATGGGAAGTGGAGATGGGGATGGCTGTGGCAGGGGGGCCCAGAGTGATAGAGCCAGGGGGGGGACAGAGACGGACCCTCGGACATACCAGGGGCCGGGAGGAGGACTGGGATGGGTTCTCCACCTTTGGTGACCCGGTCCGGCGTTCGTCGCCATCACCAACAACCCCACGGCCAGGTGGGAGCGACACGCACAGGGAAGAGAGGAGAGGAGAGGAGAGGAGACGGAAACATGAACGAATGGATGAAGATCAGAAACCGAACAGCCGGGATTCGAAGCCCTTTCACCAGCCATGGTTCACCCCCCACACACACACACACAGACGCACGCACACACACACACACACAGACCTTTGTTCGGCCAGCCCTCAGGGCATGGCGCGTCCACCTCGAGTGCGATCTCCGAGACGGCCGCGACGGGGTCAGGCTCCCCCGACATCCCCAGGGCATCCCCGCAGCCCATGCAGGCACCCAGGGCACCCGCGGGGTAGTGGCGGAAGGCAAGCAGCGAACGGAGCGGCATTCGAACGGTGCCTGTGGTCACCCGAACCCACGATGAGGGGCAGGTGTGGTTAAGCACAGAGGAGCGTGGCGGGGTGTTGAATGGGAGAGCTCAGCGGGATACTCGCCACCTTGAGCCATCCTGCCCATCACAACCACCATCAACAACACCACCCATTCACATTCCACCACCACCAACATCCCATCCATCCAGTCATCATCAACAACATCAATCAACATCAATCACCATCACCATCACCATCACCATCTACAGTACCTCTCATAAATAGCGGCGGAAAACAAAGTGCCCCCCTCCCCGATCCCAGTGCGCGCCCGGGCTGGGGCTGACTGCAGGGTGCAGAGAAGTGACCAACATTTTGAGATCCCATAATTTTGTTGCTGGCCTGTGGCTTCAAGGGGCGGCTCGGTGGGGGGGAAGAATGACCAAGAAAATGGACGAGCAAACCCGCCTCCTCAGACGCCAAGGCAAGACCACCAGCCGGATTGCCCGGCTGCAGCACCGCAGTGAGACATCTGTTCGTCGGGCACTGAGCCGCTCCCCATCCGCCAAACCGGGAGCCCGGGGGAGACCACGAAAGCATTCTCGCACGGACGACCAGGCCATCATCCGACGTGCCAAGCGCCACAGAACGGAGAGTCTGCCCAAATTGGCCCGCTGGGCACGCAAGAAGAGGACCATCCGCATCAGCCCACAGACAGTCTCGCGCATCCTCCTGCGGGCTGGCCTGCAATCGAAGTGGCAAACCAAAAAACCCCTCCTCACCGAGGCCCACCGACAAAAACGTCTCGCGTTTGCCCGAACCGAGAAGGATCGCGACTGGTCCATGGTGGTCTTCCTGGACGAGACAACCTTCACCACAGGCCCCCGCAAGCATCGTGTCCGTGCGGGCCGGAACGAGTTCGTGCCACTGCCCACCATCAAGCATCCCCCCAAAGTCCATGTCTGGGGCGGGGTCAGTGCCAAGGGGAAAACGAAGGTGTTCATCTTCACCGAAAACCTGGACGCCGCCCTCTACACGCGCATCCTGAACGAGGCCTTGCTCCCCTCTCTTCGCGCCCTGGGTCGGGGTGCCGGGCCTATCCAGCAGGACAACGATCCGAAGCACAATGCAAAAGTGTGTCTGAAAGTGCTGACCGACCATCACATCAGCCGTGTGCTTCAGCCACCCCAGAGCCCCGACCTCAACCCACTGGAGAACGTCTGGAACACCCTCAAGGACCGTGTGGCAGAGCACAACCCCGGATCTGCCCAGCAGCTGCGGAGGTGGATCCAATTTGAGTGGGACAAAATGCGAAATGCCGATTTTCTGTCATCGGTTTTGAGTATGCCCCAAAGATGTCAAGCGGTCATCGACGCCCAGGGCGGCCCCACCCGATATTAATCCATATGAGTAAATGTCAGTGAATTCTCCGAACACGGTGCCATGGGGCTTCCCCCCCCGACGGTTCCTTGGGGGTCAAACGGGACTGGGTTTTCCGCCGCTATTTATGAGAGGTACTGTAATCACCATCATCACCATCACCATCACCGTCCAATCACTATCACCATCCAATCATCATCATCACTGTGCGGACCGTACGGGAGGAGGGTGGTGGCGTCGATGATGTCAATTTGCAGGTGTTTCCTCAGGAGGTACTCGAACAGGCTCAACTCCGAGGGTCGCCGCGACCCGGGCTCTGCGCCGCCACGCCAGGGAAAGAGATGGAGATGACCCGCCCGCCCGCCATGCGCGCGTCACATACGTCGACCACCCAGCAGCCCACCGTTCCACCACAGAGACGCCACCCAAAACGAACGACGAAGGAATTTTTGAACCAAAGCCCCGCACATAGCATGCAGCACCCCAAACCGCCAGGCGCTAACAAGTGGACATGGTCACGGTCGCTGTCATTCGTTGTCGTGGTCATCATGGTCAAGATGGTGGCGATGGTGATGGTGATGGTGATGGCGATGGCGATGGTGATGGCGATGGTGATGGCGATGGTGATGGTGATGGCGATATGATGATATGGTGATATGGTGATATGGTGACGGTCATGGTGACGGTCATGGTCATGGTCATGGTCATGGTCATGGTCATGGACTGGACCTGCTCCCGAAGGCTCGCTGGTGTGGGGTGCGAAGAGGGCCGGGTCCACCACGAAGAGGCACTGGAGCAGCTCGGGCGGGCAGCGGAGGAGCGTCTCGGGGGGCGTCGGGCTGGGCCCCAGGGGCGGCAGGCCGCGGGTCGCCAGAACGGACATGACCGAGGCAGGCGGCCTGTCAGACGACACAGCACAAAAGAAGGGGGGAGGGAGGACGGCGGTAATGAGAGGAGAGAGTATGATAAGACATTCCATCCACCATCCACCCCCACCACACCCCCGCACACATGCACACGGACCGCCTGGCGACCACCAACTGTGCCGCCGCCGCGCCCAAGTCCGCCTCGGCCCCGGCATCATCCCCCATCACGGCCACCCCGCGCGCACTCACGGCCGCCACCCGCGCCCCGGCCGCCTCCCGGCCTCCCGCCGCGGCCCTCCCGCCGAAGGCCCGACTGCCCAGCAGTGCCTGCTGGGAGTCCCGGACACCGGCGGTGGCTGTGGCGGAGGAGGAGGCTGCAGCTCCCGCGGAGGAGCAGAGCTGGGCGGCCTCGGTGACCAGGCGCGGGAAGGAGTAGAAACGGAGGACGAAGTAGAGTCGCGAGGGGGGCGCGAGGGCGCCGCCTGGGGGCGGGGAGGCGGGGGTGGAAGTGGAGGCCGCGAGGTCCTCATCGGGTCGCAGTTTGTCCCTGAAAACAAGAAGAAACGTTTGGTGAAAAAGGCATGAATTGGGAGGCGGAAGAGGAGGATGGGTGGGATGGCGTTGGTGGGCGGGAATGCAGATTTTTTTTTTTTTTTTTTTTGAAGCAAAGACCTTCTCATGTCCCTCCTCTCACTCTCTCACCCTCTCACCCTCCCATCCAACCCTCCACCCCTTCCATCCAGCGACGATCAGACCCGGTCGCGGCGGCGCCCGGCGGGGGCACAAAACCGAGGAATTGAAGGCACACCTCGCTCACCTGTCCATCGTCCTCCCGCACCGCGTCGGCGAGGGCCCCCGAGGGCAGCGGGGCATTGCGGGGCACCCGGGCCGTGCCGGCCAGGAAGTATGGGCCCCCGGGGTACACCGGCACCTCGTCGACAGAACCCGGCTGCAGTTCGCTCCGGGGGGTGAGGTCGACGGGTGGCGGGGGTGGTGGTGGTGGCGGGGGCGGGGGTGGAGGTGGCGGCTCGGGGGCCATGATGGGTGATGTGGCCGCGTCGATCTTGGGCGGGGGCAGGGGCGGCTTGGCGGGGCTGGGCTGGGGCTGGGGAGCGACGACGGGAGGGGCGGGGCGGCAGGGGCAGCGGCGGGCGGGGGCGGGGCGGCGGGGGCAGGGGTGATGTCGGCGGGGGTGGCGGAGGTGTGGGCATCTCGGTCAGGGGCACGGGCGGGTAAATCTCGTGGTCCCCGGGCAGGGAGACATGAACGGGGAGGGGCTGGCGCTCGGGCCAGCGAACCAGGAAACTGACGGTCATCAATGGGGCATCGCCGCTACTGCCGCTGCCGGTGCCGGCGGCGGCGGCGATGGCAGTGGAAGTAGCGGGTATTCCCCCGGAGGTGGTGGTGGCTGTCCCCTGGCCAGGACGCGAGAGGGCGGTGACTGTGGACATCCCCCGGGGAAGAGCAGGTGCCGCCACGCCGCTGGTGGCCGGTGCGGGTGGCGCCGCCCGAATGGCGGGCGAGAGGGCGGTGCCGTCCCCGCCGACCACCGTGATCTTGCCCTGGTCGTCGACCCGCCTGAGGGGCTCGTAACCGCAGTCGAGTGGACCGGGGGATTCCGACAGGCCGGGCATGTAGACCAGGTGGGCGGGCATGCCGGGGTACCGTCGATGGATGGCCAGGCTCTGTTCTAGCCGCAGCCGGATGGGGCCGGGCTGACCTGCGATCAGGTGGAGCCATTGGCGCAGGGCCATCTGGGCCGGCAGGAAGGGCGGGGCGGCGGCCGGGTCGGTGGGGACTCGGCGGCGAGAGGGCGATGTGGGGGAGCGCGCGGCGCGCGGGGCGCTGATGGCGCGGTGGGGAGATGAGGCTGGGGGCAGCCCCGGAGGCCGCGGCTGGGAGGGTGAGGCGGGGGGGCCGAGTTGCTGCTGGAGGCTGCCTTGGGATGAGATCCGCCGAAGGCCCACGGGCGAGGAGATGGGGGCCGCGGAGGCGCCGGGGGGGGCTGGGGAGGTCGAGGGGGAGGGCATTGGGGTGGAGTCTGTTGTGTGTGTGTGTGGGGGGGGGGGGGGGGGGTATGAGTATACTGGAGATCTGAGCCCGTCCAAGGTTGGGAGGTGGCAAGTCATGGTGACTGATCTGGCTGGATGGGGGGATGGACGGGTGTATGGGGGGATGGATGGATGGATGGATGGATAGATGATGGATGGATGGATGGATGGATGGATGGATGGATGGATGGATGGATGGATGGATGGATGGATGGATGGATGGATGGATGGATGGATGGATAGATGATGGATGGATGGATGGATGGATGGATGGATGGATGGATGGATGGATGGATGGATGGATGGATGGATGGATGGATGGATGGATGGATGGATGGATGGATGGATGGATGGATGGATGGCACGCAGGACGGACCGTACCCCTCGCCCCTGGCCGGTCGTCTGGGCCCGGCGGCCCGTCCGCGGCCCGCAGCCGCCTCGTCGCCCCCCGCAGGCACCCGAACGGCATGTGTGAACGGCCGATACCCGCACCAGCCCACGATGACCGTCTTGGTGGTCAGGGCCGGGGCCACCTTGAGCGCTGCCTCCTTGGCCGCGTCGGGCGGGCTCACCTGGACGGCCTCTCGGTATGCTGCCATCCCGGGGAGCGTCAGGCCACCCGTCGCCCCCGCGAACACGGGTGTACGGCGGGCGGCGGGGACGAGGGTCTCGGGGGCGGCCGCCGCGGCAGTGGTCAGGGCGAGCGAGAGGCCGCTGGGACCTGGGGGCGTCTTGGTGGGACGGGGGGGCTGGGGGGGGGGGGGGGGGGGGGGGCGACAATGGGTGGTTTGAGTGTGAGTGAGGCCGAAGTGCGCCGCGAGGATGAGGATGATGGAGCGCAAGTTAACTGGGGTTGATTTGGGCAATGCCCGGGGGATAGCCGCCACGGTGATGGGGGGGAATCACCACGATGATGGGGGGAAGAGCCCCGATAATTGGGGGGTGATTGGGGGGGGGGGGGGGATAGCCACAGACAGGCAGCGGTATCGCCACGTCATACTCGACCACGACGATGACCACGAAGCGGGGGTCAGGCAGACATCCCCCCAGGGTGGCATCCGCCGGGTCGCTGATCAGCTCGTCCCCCAGGGCGGTGGCCCCACTGCGCAGGGTCACCAGCTGTTCAGTCGGCACGCGGCCGGGGGCCACCACGGATCCCGGGGAGGGCACCAGGCCTGCCCCGGTGATATCCACCATCCGATACTGCTGTGGGGTGGGCTGCAGGGTCAGGCGAAGGGGCGTCCGGATGGGGCGCAGGGTGTTGTGGGGGTAGAGCAGGGCGCGCCGAGCCAGGATTTCGCAGGGGCGCACGTCTAGTGGGGGGGTGGAGCAGAGGGACTGATCAATCGGGCATTCCAATGACGCGCACAGCTTGAGCGAACTCGGGGGGCCTGCGGCGAACAAGAACCACGAAATGATGACGAACTCTCGCAAAAATACAAAAGATTGGGCAGCGGGTGGCTGGCCCTTTGGCATCTGGGCGCACATGATGGGCGGTTTCCTGTGGACACATGGTGTGTGCATTTTCCTTTGGACATGGGTGTGTGTTGTACAGAAGCAGAAGCAAGAAGGACGATGTTGAAAGGGACTTTGGACACGGGTGTGTGCACTTTCCTGAGACACGGGTGTGTGCGGGGGAAGCTACCGACCGTCCTGGGTGGCCTGCTGCTCCTTGCGGCGGACCCGGTCGAGGTGGGCCAGAAGTCGCAGCTCGTGCAGGGGCGGCAAGTGCACGCGGAACTCGTTCAGCCCCAGGATGACCGGCTGGGCGATGATGACGGGGGTACAGGAACACGGCGGCGACAGTGCAAGACACCAGCACCGGACACGAGAGGCAGCGAAGAAGAGAGGTGGGGTATGATATGATGCCAGGGGGCATGGAGCCGATGGGGTCTGGAGCAGGGGTGGGTATGGCGCCGGGGGTATGGAACCGGGGGTATGGAACCGTGGGGGTCTGAAACCGGGGGTATGGAACCGGGGGCAGGTCGACGGACCTCCATCGGGAGCGGATCAATCAGAAGGGACCCCGTCCGCCACGGGTTGGCCATCCTGCGGTGCGTGGAACAGGGGGACAGGAACAGGGGGACAGGAACAGGGGGGACATGAACAGGGGGACAGGAACAGGGGGGACAGGAACAGGGGGGGCATGAACAGGGAGGACAGGAAGAGAGGCGTTGATGGCAATAAGTCATCTGCTGTGGGGGACCGAAGGGTGGGGACTCCAACCCCGGTCCAGCTCACATATACTGGACGGGTATGGGGGGAGGGGGGAGGGGGGGATGTTGGCAGACGAGGTTCCGTCGAGGCCCACCGAGGGCGGGATGACAAACGGGACGCCCCGAGGGCGCACCCCGAAGACCCGCCTCATGAGGGCCTCGCCTTGGTTGGCCCGGAGGGTGTCCCAGGCGAAGGTGGGCTTGCCCATGGTCCGTCGGAGGGCGGTCGCGTCGAGGGACTCCCGAACCCGCAGCTCGATCGGGTAGGCGTACAGGAAGGCCTGCCGCAGGTGGTCCGAGATCAGGCCTGCAAGGCGTGCGTGTGCGCGGCATCATGGTGAGGTTGGCGAAGAAACGGGAAAATGTTATAAAAAAGGATATCCGTTAACAGTGCTCCATCACCCAAACTTTCTCCCGTGTGCGCTTGGCAAAAAAAACGAGGTCCACCACCCCGTGTCACACAATAATCATCGGCAGAGAGGGGGTACTATGTCGATATCGCACGTTATGTAATGTGAATGGAATGTGTGTGGCGGGAGTGTCTGGGTTGGTGGAAATGGCAGGTATGTGTGTGTGGGGGGGGGGTGGGTGGGTGATGCAGACCGGGGATGCCCGCTCTAACCCCGGGCTCGTCCACGATCCGGTGCACGGGCACCAGGTGGCTGATGGCCTGCATGGCGTTGTGTGTGTAGAGGCACAGCTCGAGCGAGACTCCGGGCTGGGGCACAGAAAGCACCCCTGGGGAGTAATGTGGGTGGTGGTGGGGGTGGGGGGGGTGGGGGGAGGAGAAGGCCGACGCGGCACCGACCCCGCCCACCCACACCCACATGCTGGGGGGCTGGGACCCTGGCTCCCCCTCGAGTCGTGTGTGCACGTGCGGAGGGGTGACAGTGGCGCGGACCGAGGGTTGCCTCATCCAGAAACATCAGGGCGCGGGGCGTGCCGGCATAGAGCTACCAACAGAACCCGTGGTGATTCCCCGCCGTAAAATTGAACCCGAAGCAGACAGGGAGCGACTGAAACTTCGGCTGCGTGGCGGGTTGCAGGAATGCGGTCGTGTCGACCGTCGGGAGGGGAGTATGCCGGGCAGGATCGAACAATCTCAGAATCGACCAGCCCACGCCAACTTCTCGAATTGTTTTTCCCTTGTGTGTGACTTCGGGGCGAATCGGGATTGACGAACTTGGGAAGGAAGCACAGACCAACAAAGATCACCTCAACAACCACGAGAGGGGCGATGCGCTCCTCAACAAGAAAGTAGAGAACGTCGCCAAATGGAGCAAAAGGAGAATCTGTTCTTGGAAATGGTTTATGGATGGGGCCTTCCCAGGTGTCTTCCAACCAACAGTGCTGCTTGAAATCAAAAAGCGAAGCATTCAGTCGGTAGCCCTTCTCCGCATCGGGAGGGCAGCCCTGGGTCAAATCAGGGAACTGGAGCCCAACGATCCGATTGAGCGAGAGGGCAAAAGGTCGAAGAGGCGGGGTGAGCGAAATTTTTTTGAACGCGAGAGAACAGTCGCGAGTTCCCAAGGGATTGGCTCACTGTCGCCGGGTCATTCGGCAAAGGCTGTTATTCTTTCCCTGAAGGGAAAGGCCGAAAAAGAAAAAAAAATCTCGAAACGCGAGGCCCATCCATGGCCACGCCAGCAAGCACGATATCTTACTGGTACAGGAAGATGTGCTTCCACTGCTCGGCGAAGGTGTTGGCCTCAGTTTGGGCCTGCTGGAGGAGCGTGTCCAGTTGCTCGACATTGCCATTCTCGAGGATCGGCCTGTAGCGAGTCGAACCACACTGCAGCGAGATGGCATACTCCGTGGTGTTGAACTCGTAGCCATCGCTGGGGGCGCGCCACTGGAAGGTGAACCGGTCTGGGGTAGTTGCCCCAGTCTGCACAGGCGGGGTAGTTGTGTGGAAGGTGAAGGCGCCGGAAAGAAATGTCTGGGAGAGCGGACATCACCACCCGCCGACCAGACCTGGAGGTTATGATGGCGGCCAATAATCTGAACCAGACGCAGCCCCACGGCGAACATGTTGGTGTTGACCGATGGGTGGGCGGGGTCGAAGTGGATCTGGAAGCCCTGACACGTGTGTCCGGCGTGCTTCGAGAAGGTCGGGCGGAAGTGGTGGTGACGCAGGGTGATCCCTGCGTCCAGCAAAGCAGAGCAGAACCGGGTGAGCGGGCCGAGAATCCAGGTGGGGAACGGGACGACCCGTTCTGATCGGCAGTGGAACCGACCTTCCAGGTTGCCCCAGCGCGCCTGGGCGGCCGGGTCCTTCTGTGCCGCGTAGAAATCGCGCATCACCGCATCCACGTCGAGCTGCGCGGGAAAGTCGTGTCAGAAACAGCTCAACCGTGATGATGGAGATGGGTGACCTTGGGAGCGCCCACGATCTCAAAGGGCCTGCAGGTGCCGCGGCCCTCCGACATGTTGGTGGCTTCGTAGAAGACCATGGCGGGGTAGATGTAGGCGCACGACCACGAGGGCATGTTGGGCGAGGGGAGCACAAAGGGCTGCTTGCTGAGGACTGTGGGTCCCACAGGCACCCCCAAAATCCATCACAAGAACAGGACGCTGTGAGTCGTGTCTTTGGGTCTCCGACCCCCGGTCGAATCTACGGGAGGATATGACCCGGGGATGGAGCCGCAGACCATCGAGGGGCGTGTCCCGGCGGAGACCTTCCACCGTGATGACTTGGTAATCGAGCGTCATATGGTCGGACTCGGCGAAGAGCCGGCCCAGCTCGCCCATGGTCAGTCCGTGCCGGTAGGGCAGCCTGACCCGACGGGGAGAGCCGCATGATGATACAAAAGCTCGTGAACGATGAACGGCTCCGAAATACGAAACATGGAGATGTGGCCTAGGGTAATGCGGACAGACCGGTACTTTTCGCCGCTGAAAGAGCGGGCCTCGGCGGGGTTGAGCAGATTGCCCTCGATGCCCAACCACTGGGTGCTGTCAGAGGCATGCCGATGGCAAAGGCCAATGGGGTTGGGCCGATCCAGGACCACCACGCGGACAGGGTGGTCCTTGCACTGGGGAAGGTCTCAGCGGACCGATCTCGCGTGAGCAGCGTCAGACCTCATTGGCGGACTGAAGACAATAGGCCAACGTCATCAAGTAAGTATAGACGCGGCAGCCAACATCCGGCAAATCGACAATAAGAGTGTCGATGTTTGCAAGCTGGGTGTGTCCCGGAGCGCGGCTGGCATGTTTGTAGAGGGACATCAGAGGAACCCGGACAGTCCCATAAGAAGCCATATAAACAAACTCTGTGTCGGGTGTTTCGATCATGTTATCTTGCTCGCATTGGAAATAGCCGTGCTAACGGGAAATGGCCGTTCAATCACCAGAACACGAAGGCGGACCTGTGGACCAAACACGGCTACCAGGCGAGGAGGATTAGCTGCCGATGCGAGAGCGTGACACGCATCGGCGACAACCTCGGCAACCGGCTTGTAGGTGGATGAGGTGGTTGATTGATTGCTGACCACACCAATCCGGCCGAAGCCTGCCAACAAAGTCGGGTCAGAAGCAACTCGGTCGGCACCGGTCTTCAAAAACGGCGATGCGGGAGCAACAGAGCAAGACATTTGCAGAACAAACGTAAGCACGACCGAAATACACCAGACGCGGGGTTAGAGCCTTCTTAGCGCGCTATTTCCGCGGATCAGAAAAAGAGATGGCCCGTTGATTTTCTGTTTCCCTTTAGCTCATCGACTTTCCTCCTTTGGTAACGTTCTTGGCCACCACTGTGTTGCTCTTTCGGTTCTATTAGACGCACTCCTGGGGTTACCGCAGCCACACCCGGCACATGTTCCAGCGCCCCTTCCGGAAGCATGGTGTCGTTGCCATGACTCCCTACCTCCATGTTCTACTCGCAAGCACGGGCAAGATCTCGTTGTCACGGGTCAACTGGTGCACATTGCCCCTCATCACTTCCCTCTAGCGCATCCACATCCGCGTGGAGCACTGCAAGCCCTCCACCTCTCGCGACGCCTTCGTCCAGCGCGTTAAGGAGAACGACATGAAGGCCCGTCAGGCCAAGAAGGAAGGCAGTCTGTATTTTTTGCTCTGCTCCAAACTCGAGCTCACTCACTGTCGGTGATCAGAGCGCATCGTCATTAAGCGGCTTCCCACTCCCCCCAAGGAGGGCCACTTTGTTCCCAAGTCCCCCATTGAGGTCGTCACCCCTCTTCGCTACGAGTTCGTCATGTAAGCGATCGCGCCGCCCAGGATCAATACATTCCGCGGGGAACCCCTTTTATTTTTTTTCGCTGACTCGGGGTTGAGGAGGATGCCGAACTCGAATTTTCCGAAACAAAAATCGGCAAATGGTGTTGTTCTATTCCTGATAGTTGAGAAACTTGTGCAAAAGAGTCTGTAGTTCCAGAGGCAGCACCAGGGTTGAGAGATGCTTGGGCCCGAAGGACTTGGTGATATCGTAGAGGCCATCCTGGAGAGCTGCGGGGGGGGGGTGTGTCAACGTTGGAGCTGGTGCGAGGACAGACCTGATCGAACAATAGTCGCGCCGTCATTGTGCGAAAGCAGTGGAATCTCTTCGGCTTCTACTGCCTCTTCTGGTCAAAGCCACGATAACAAAAAATAACATAATTGAACGGAGCCGGCAGACCCTCGCCTCGCCAGGTCAGTTGGGCCGCCTCGGCATCTTTCACATGGGGATGGTCGGTCTCCCCCTCCGTGGAACAAGCTGCCAGAGGTGGGTAGAAATGCATCGGGGCCACCGAGTTGAGGATGTACAGCGTGCGCAGGAGGGTCTCCACCACCCGGCCAACATCGGGCTTCACCACCCCGTAGCGGTCGTCCTCCAAGGACAGCGCCACGGCGCGGGAGACCACTAGTGTTTCCCGGGTCGGGAGGGGGTTATTCACACCATTCAGACGGAGTGTGGATCAGACCCCGGATGGCCCACTCGGTCACCTTGACGTCACTATAGCGGTCGCGGCAGAGGGCGGCCACCTGGGCCGGGGTGAGGACGACCGCAAGCGAATCCTGGGGCAGCGCGGGAAGCTCCGCGGGCCGGCGGGCAATCTGGTGAGCAAAACGGCGCGGTGACAGGTTGGTGAGTATTGATCAGGACGCCCTCGCCACCCCCCCTCTCCAAGCTGGGGTGGGAGGAGACAGTCGACCTTACCCCAGGCCCACCGGAGGGCGCCCAAAGAGGTCATGACCCCGGCGAGGATTCCTTGTCGAGCCCGACGCAGCAATGCGAGCCCAATGGGCTCCGACTTGGTCGCTGACGCACAAAAATCGTCACGCACACATCATAAACCGCACGCCACCCCAAAGAGCATGTGAAATCCGCGGGGGGGGGGGGGGGGGGGGTATACCCAGAGGGGCGACAACAACAGACTTGCCCTGAGTCCTGCCGTGGGCTGGCGGGTTGGAAAAGGCGACCGGCTCTCGAGACCTGGGGAGAGGCCGCCGCCGGCAGTCGGGGATCACATGAGCCACTTCCTCGGATCGGGGAATACCCACCAGCAGGTTGTCGTGTGTGTGTGTGTGTGGGGGGGGGGGGGGGGGGGGGAGCAGACCAGGGCCGAGAAGCATCATGTCGGCTGGCTGAGCGTTCTGGGGCCCCATGGCCATGGGCAACGTCTGGACGGGAGTCTGCGGGGTGGCGCCCGTGAATGCTGTCAGCGCATTGCTCTCGCCTGCGCCCGGAATAACGGATGATGGAAGTGAGTGATTGGGAAATGATGATACATGCCCCGATGCACGCCGGAGGGGGTTTCCACGGACCCCGTCCGCTCATCCAAGCTGATTTTGGCTTCCCCTCCGCGGAGGGCCCTCCCTGGGGCCAGCGAGACCCTCCCCACTGGGCCATGTCGACACCCCCCGGGGTACCTGACACCCCCATAAAGCCCTGCTCACCCCGAGTCCCGACGGCCGCCCCGCCGCGCCATGTCAGTCCCAGGCCCTCCGCGGGGCCCGCCTGGGCCGCCTCGATGGGGTCGGGCCGTGCCAGCGGCAGCCAAGAGGTGGGCTGGAAGGGGATGGCGGCTGGCACCGGGGTGATAGTCGCCGGGAATGCGGAGGGTGTCGAGGCAGCTGCGGTTTGTTGCTGCTGCTGGGCGAACCAGCCCAGGGTGCCCACCGACGGGGTGGCAATCGAGGCGCCTGCGGGGCGAGATCGGAATCGGGAGCAGGAGATGAAGGCGGCGCGGTCATGGGGGGGTTTCTCGGTATGTGTTCTGTTTCAAGCATCATTTTGCTTTCTTTTTTTTTGTCTTCTCTCGAATCTCCCGTCCCCCGCGCGCGCCCGCGCCCACTCACTCGTATCCCACAACAACAACAACAACAACAACAACAACAACAACAACAACAACAACAACAACAACAACAACAACAACAACAACAACAACAACAACAACAAAATAATAAAATAAAATGGTGCCAGCGTGCCTCTCTGCCGCAGTGACCGCCCGAGATCTACTGTTCGCCAAAGTGCATGGCCACGATTACCCGCGCCCATGACAGGCAGACCCTCAGCCGTGGATGGCGCGGGCGGGCAGATGGCCGGCAGGGGCGACAGGGCCATGCCGCGCCCGTAGGGTGACATCGGCACGGGTGTCGGTGCCTGGGGGGTCATACCCACGGATCGGGGAGTCCGGGAGAGGGTCTCATCCCCCAGGTTGAGCAGACGCGGGGCACGTGCCGGGGTGGTAGCCGCCGTTGGTGCTGGTGCCGGGGGGTTGCAGGCGCGGGTGGATAGACCCCCGGCCGTTGAGGTGGATGAGGGCGGGGGAATGAGGACTGTGCCGCCTTGGGGCACATCCAGTGTGAAAGGCAGCTTGGTCAGGCGACCCTGGAAGGCCGCCATCACCTGGAGGGCGTGCGGGGGCGGGTGGGCGGTGCGGACGGGCGGGTGGGAGATGAAGTGATGGGACGACGCGCAAGAACACGAACAAGAATCGCATCATCATCCTGATCATCATCCTGATCATCATCATCATCATCCTGATCATCATCCTGATCATCATCATCCCGGTCATCATCATCCTGATCATCATCATCATCATCCTGATCATCATCCAATCACCATCACCATCATCACCCCACACTCCCCCAGAAGACACAACTCCGCCACACCACCGCGGATGCTGATGCAGTTGATGATGGTGATGGATGGGGGAGGAGCAGACCTCGAGGCACGGGTCCAGGACGAGGGACCGCCAGTAGAGGCCCGAGGGGTCCCCGAAGAAGACCCGCCGGCGCGCGTCACTCAGGTGGAAGATGTTGAACAGGTCCAGGAAGGCCAGGTGCTGGTGCGCGGGGGGGATGGGCGGGAATGGGCGGGGTGATGATGATGTGGACGAAAATTTGAACAGGTCCAGGAAGGCCAGGTGTTGGTGTGATGGTGGATGGGCGGGGTGATGATGATGAGGGTGATTGTGGGACGAAGTATGAACAGGTCCAGGAAGGCCAGGTGCTGGTGTGAGGGTGGATGGACGGGTCTTTGGAGGTGGTTGGGGGATGCTGGCGATGGAGACCATGGAAGGGGATGGATAGTGGAGACCATGGAACGGAAGGGGCAGTGAAGACCATGGAAGGGGTGGTGGAGACCATGATGAGAGGGAGGCGGGGGGGACGGACCCGGATGAGGCTGTCGGCATGGCGGAGGGCAGGCAGCAGATACGAGAATGGTGTCACCTCGACCGAGTCAAACGGAATCGGCTGCGGGCAGGCGCGCACGTGTGGTAGATGATGATGATGATGATGATGATGATGATGATGATGATGATGATGATGATGATGATGATGATGATGATGATGATGATGATGATTCATGGTCATCAGCCAAACATCGCATCACCAGCTAGACAGGACAGACCACGGGGCGGTGTGGCAGACACGTGGGTGGTGATGATGAGGGTGTGACAGGCGTGTATGTGGCAGGTATGTGGGTGATGCAGACCTCGGTGATGATGAGGGTGTGACAGGCGTGTATGTGGCAGGTATGTGGGCGATGCAGACCTCGGTGATGATGAGGGTGTGACAGGCGTGTATGTGGCAGGTATGTGGGCGATGCAGACCTCGGTGATGATGAGGGTGTGACAGGCGTGTATGTGGCAGGTATGTGGGCGATGCAGACCTCGGTGATGATGAGGGTGTGACAGGCGTGTATGTGGCAGGTATGTGGGCGATGCAGACCTCGGTGATGATGAGGGTGTGACAGGCGTGTATGTGGCAGGTATGTGGGTGATGCAGACCTCGGTGATGATGAGGGTGTACACGTGGCGGGCCAGCCGCAGGCCGAACTCGACGGTGGTGGCGCAGACGGCCAGCTCCAGCAGCACCGCCAGGTTGGAGAAGGAGAAGGCCGGCAGCAGCCAGCGTAGCCTGCATCCCCCCCCCCGGGTCATGTCGACAGGTGTGTGAAACTATGTGTCGTGCTTCCCCCCGTCGCCATTCCCCCCGGGGTCATATGGACAGGTAAACCGAACCGTATTGTAGTCATCACCCCCACCTACCCGTCCAAGTACCCACAGCACCCCATGCGGCGGACCTGACCAGGGCCACGAGGGCGGCACGCGGGCCCTCCGTCAGCAGGAACCAGAGGGCCAACAGGCCGGCCAGCAGACAGCCAAAGATGGCGCTCTGCCAGAGGGCCGCCCGGGCCGAGAGGCGCACCAGCCGGGACAGGGTCACCCGCAGGTAGGGCACCCGGGATTGCTGTTGGTGTGCGAGCGGGCAATGACGATGGGTAAGAAAGGGGGTTGGGCGACGGGTGCTGGTGGGTGGTGGTTGTGGTAGTGTGGTGGTGGGAGGTGATGATGATGACGGTGGTGGTGGTGGTGGTGGTGGTGGTGGTGGTGGTGGTGTGGCCGAGCAAACTCGGCGAAAAAACGCAGTGTGGCAGCGGTCGGCAGGCAGACAGGCACGCCAATCTCGATAAGAAGGAAGATGGAGACGAAGGCCAGGGGGGGACTGACATGGACGATGGGGATGCTGTAGTAGTCGTGGTTCCACATGATCATCGACCCGCTCGAGCAGATGCCCATCAAGAAGCCCCAGAACATCAGCGGGCCCACGTCGGGCAGCGTCCACAGGAGGCGCAGGGCAGGTCGACTCCTGGAGGGATCGAGAGACATGGGTGAGTCAGACTAATAATGCCCATGCACAGGCACACATACGCATGACCACGCATGCATGTATGCATGAACGCCACAGTACCAGGCGCCCGGACCCGGGACGGGACGGACCTTCCAAGGGGTGCGATGGCCCGATCAACCCGCACCAGCATAACCATGGGTGATCCCCGCATGGCAAAGAAGAACACGGTTGCCAGGGCGGTGCAGACACCGCTCCCCAGCACAAAGGCCAGGTGGCGAGGATTCGACGTGATCCGCTGCAGGCGGGCCCACATGGTGGGCGAGAGGTACGCGTCACAGAGGGCGGACAACTTCTCCCGTGGGGTGGTGGCGGTGCCGGAAGATGATGGCAGAGGTTTGGACGACCCGCACGCCTCGCTGCTCCCACAAGTGTGTCCCACTTGAGAAACGATCCAAATTAAGCTGCGATTGTGCGGTGGGTGGGGGACAGACCTTTCATGATAAACGGAAGAGCCATCATAACGAGAGAATAGAGGGCGCAGAAAAAGAGTCGGTAGATCCATGCCTCCCAGGTGAAAACCATTCTCGTCCCTTTTTTAGGTTCAGGGGCGCAGGATAATGTGTGATCACTCGCGAAAAAGGCACAGACGAATAAAGGGAAGAAAGCCGATGAGAACGAGAGTCAGATAAAGAATGCCAAAGTGCCATACGGCTGCGGCGAAGGTTCTCCAACGACGGATTTCGACCCACAGGGCGGCAGGGGAGGGCGCACTGTCGCCTTGGGCCATTCCGTTCAAACAGGAGCTGAGCCACAAACGACAGGGCAAGAGATATTTAAGCTCGGTCTTTCCGGGCTTTTTGTTTTTTATCGGCGCGACGATGAGCAGAGAATTTAAGCGAAGGAGAGAGCACGAACCAATACATCAGCAACACAATCATCCAATGCCGATGTTCCCGCCGCCCCCATCGAATGCTCTGCTCCCGGTCCCCGGTCCTTATCCGCCAATGCGCGGTCTGCTGGAACCAGCGGCTTTCGTCACAATAGCGCTCACCTCAACTAGCGCCATCGGCACTCGAACCTCCAAGTCGCTGGCCCGGCAATCCACGGGGCAAAAAGAGTCGGAACCCACCCTTCCCCGTCCAAGGGTCTGACCTTTCCATGCCTCCAACAACGTATCCGACAGTTTCCATTAGCCCTCTCCCTAGTCCTTCCCCTGTATATGATACACCCCCCAGCCCGAGCAGCCAGAGGCACAACGATTACTGCCTCCATTTTGTTGAAACAGGTGAGCGCCCGCAAAACTTTATTCGCGACACTCGCGCGTCGGAGCGATTCGAAGAGTCTGTTGCCAGGGGTTATTGATCCCCTCCATTGACGATGGTCGCAGGTACCCCAAACTCCGCGAACTCATCCAGCGGAAAGATGCCCTGATTGCCGCGCATCACACGGCACCCGCACATCTGCGCTGCGACTTGAAATCTTTCCCCTTGGCGGAGGCGCTGGGTAGCAAGTTCGATGTGATCCTAGTCGACCCCCCCTGGGAGGAGTCTGTCAGCCCACATCCATCTACCATCATTCAGTGTATATCACCCCCGGGTTGTGCAGATACTACCGGCTGGGACGAGCCTCGAGCTACTGGACCCTGGAGGAGATGATGTCGCTTCGGGTCGACACCATCGCGGAGACACCCAGTTTCCTCTTCCTCTGGGTGGGCAACGCGGCGGGCTTGGAGCAAGGCCGGATTTTGATGCGCCAGTGGGGCTTCCGCAGGTGTGAGGACATCGTCTGGGCCAAGACCAACAAGGGTCCCAGGGTCTGCTGCTGCTTGCCCGGTGGACAATCAGCTTTTGGGGTCGGGTCTACTCCGGGGTTGAGTCGGGTCAAGTGGTGGGCCCAGCCGTGTGTGGGATCGTGTCGACGGGTGGAAGGAGCGGTGCATCGCCGAATGGCTTTCCGAATTGCTGCTGTTGGGCAGACGAACCCCGGCGGGGAACACGACGGCGAGTCCTTCTTCCAGCACACCAAGGAGCACTGTCTCGTGGGCTTGAAGGTCCGCCCCCCCCCCCCCCCGATGTGGCGCCCATGTCCCGCCTCGACCCTCCGCTCACCCCTCGTCTCGACCCCCCCCCCCCCCCCCCACACACACACACACAGGGCACCGTGCGGCGGAGCGTGGACGGACATCTCGTCCATACCAACATCGACACGGATGTCATCGTCGAGGAGGAGCTGCAAGGTCCGCCACCACCACCACCACCACCACCACCACCACCACCACCCCCCCCCCACCACCACCACCCCTGGCTATCACCCCGTACGATCACCCCTGTCGATCACCCCCCGTACTATCACCCTCCACCCTATATCTCCATCCCCCCCCCCCCCATAATTCACGCACATGACTTCGCCCCGAACCCACCACTCACCACTGGGGTCCATGATGATGGCCTTGCCCCCATTATGCCCGTCGTCCCTCCCGTAGGAACCCGCAAACCGGAGGAGCTCTACCAGATCATCGAGCGCTTCTGCAACGGGCGCCGACGGCTGGAACTCTTTGGCGAGGTTTGATGCCACCCACCCCGCGCGTTCCACCAGTCGGCTGCCTGTTGTTGCATTGGCATCTGCACACCCTTCAACCGTTTTGTTCTCCCTGCTTCGCATGTGCAGGATCACAACATCCGACCAGGGTGGGTGACGGTCGGCAACCAGATCACCACCACCAACTTCAACCGCGAGGCCTACCTGGCCACGTTCGCCGTCTCCCACCTCATCCCCGCCACCGCTGGTCTGCGCGCCGCTTCCATCATCACCATCACCATCCAAGTATATCATCAAGCATCAAGCATCTAGCAACACCAACAACGCCAACATCATCATCATCACCATCATCATCACCATCACCATCACCATCACCATCATCATCATCATCATCATCATCTCATCATCATCTCATCATCATCCGGTTTCTTTCTGCTGCAGAGGTGGAAAACCTGCGACCCAAGTCGCCCGTTATCAAGCCGCGTGGTGGCACCCTTGCCGCGCCGGCCACCCTGGCGGCACCCACCCCGGCGGCTCCAACCCCGGAGACAGCCGCTAACCTGCTGGGTCTCTTCAACCCGCAGCTCCTCCACCCCACCGCCCCAGCCACGGCCGCCCCTGCCCCATCGGCCGCAGCCGCTCTGCTGCTGGGCGGGGCCAACGCAAACCTCTTGGCGGCCCTGTCGGCCCCCAGCCCCAACCCGGCTGCGGCCAATATGCAGGCTCTGTTGGCCACCATGGGCGCCGGGGGCCGAGCCGCCACCGCCCCTGCCACTGCCCCGGCCAATCTGCTTGCGGCCCTGCAACCCCAGACCACCAACCCCCTTGTGGCGGCACTGACCGGGGGAGCATCCGCCACAAATCCTCTGCTGGCCGCCCTGACCGCCCAGACAGCCGGCAGCGCCACCACAAACCAGCTCCTGGCGGCGGCGGCCACACAGCAGAATCTCCTGGCGGCCGCCCTGGCCGCCCCACCCGGCACCACCAACGTGCTGGCTGCGCTGGGAGGCGGCGGCGGAAGCAACCTGTTTGGGGCCCTGGGCATGATGGGCGGGGGCGAGGGCGGCGCCGCCGGGGCGCAGCAGATGCTGGGGGCGCTATTGGGGAACTTGGGCAGGACGAATCCTTCATGAAATCACCACCACCCCCAGCCCAAGAAGAGCCAAGTGGATGCTGTCCTCGTCTTCTGCCTCCCCTCCCAACCATGCGCGCGCGGGAAGCCAACGGGAGAGTCAGCATCGTGAGTCAGCCTCGTCAAATGATCCGAAAAGGGCAATGCAGAGGGCAGGAAACGAGAAAAATGCGAAGAAGAAAAAATCGCAGTGCGGCAAAGGACGACGGATCAACAGGGGGACGCACTCGCTTCCCAAATAAAATCAGCAAAAACACCGGCACAAGAGGAAACCCGCGCGCCGCACGCCTTATTTACCACGTTCTGCCGCACTCCACCCCCGGGGTGATGGTGGTGGCGTTTAGTGGAACAGGGGCTCAACGGCGCTGAGGACGGAGCGGCGGAGGGACTCCTTGCTGGGGTCCTCCAGGTGGCCAGGGATCACGACGAAGGGGACGTGGTCGGCCTTAACCTCCTCAAGCATGGGAACGACCTGGGGGGACGGAGCCACCAAAAAGTTGAGATGAACGGGGGGATGGAGACCAGGGAACGCGACGACCGGACCTTCTCGGCGAACTCGTGCAGGCGGCAGCGGAGCTTCTCCTCGGTGGAGTCATCGGCACGCTGCTTGACCTCGACATCACCGGGGCAGGTCTTGCAGAAGCGCCCATCGCGAGCGGGGACGAAGATGGTGTGATAGACGGCCTGGCACTTGGGGCAAATGCGGCGGCCAGTGGCGCGACTGTTGTGCCGCGGTGGAATTGGTCAACGGCGCCCGGTGGTGAAGCGGTTCACAGACCGAACAATGAAGTCGTCGTCCAGCTCGACATGGAGGTCGAAGTCGATGCGCTGGTGCTCCTGCTCCAGCAGCTGCTTCAGGAAGTGGTACTGGGCAACAGTGCGGGGGAATCCATCGAGGACAATCTGACACCAGACAAGTGTCATCGAGGTGACGGTGAGAAGATCCGATGAAAAGTTGTTTGCAGACCTTCTTGCCAGCGTGGAGGAGGGCAACAAAGGCGGAGGCGAAGAGAGCGTTGGTAAGCTCATCAGGGCAGAAGAGACCGTTCTCCACATAGTACTTGGCCTTGCCGCCAAGAATGACCTGGGGAACATCGGCGGGGGCGGCCGGGGTCTTGCAGTTCGCGGTCAAGAGAGCGGTCAGCTCAGCGTCGGTGTGGAAGGCGTTGGCGGCAGAGTTCCAGAGAGCAGCAATGGGGAGCTGGAAGCCAGAGGCGTTGAACTTGCCGATCAGCTCGCGGAAGATGTTGCCCGTGCTGAGCTGCTGGGCGCCGAAAAAGTCGCAAATGGCATCAATGCGGGGCTGCTTGCCGGCGCCGGACTTGCCAGTAACGAGGACAACCTTCACCTGATCCTTCTGCATTGTTTTTGGGGTCTGCTAAGACGCGGTACGAGGCTCCCAGGTTGGCAAACTTTATTTGTGCTCGGGCATCCTTTTCTCCTCGCAGTGATGATCCACGATATAGAGTCAATCTCTCCATCTCCTTGCTCAGCTCAGGATGAACAAGAGATTGGCTTCATCTCAAAAATTCTTCGTTCATCCTTTGTGGATGGGCCTGGGAATCGCACTGTGGTGTTTTTGCAAGGGTGTAATTTTCGTTGCCGAAAGTGTCACAGTCTGTTTGAAGATTCACCACCGATAACATCGCGATTCTTGTTCAGACCCACAAACGCAGAGCGTCTGTCTCCAGTGTGGGCAATGCGTCTCTCGTTGCCCCTCAGGGGCACTAAGCTATGTTGATGGGAAAGTTATCTGGGACGAGTCTCGATGTACCAGTTGTGACACGTGTATCAATTTTTGTCCACACTATGCAGATCCTCGTGTTCGGTCAGTTGTCCTGTTTTGATCATTTCCGCTCCATTCACGCCATTCCAGCCGAATGAAACCACAGGAACTCTGGGCCGTGATCGAACCCTGGAGTCCATTCATCTCCGGGGTCACTGTGACCGGGGGTGAACCCGCCCAGCAGCTCGACTTTTTGATTGCCTTCTTTGGGCTCGTCAAGGCACACAAAGGCAAGCGGCTGACCACATGTCTGGAGACCAACGGATCGCTGCTTCAGCGACCCAAGGAGAAGTCCGTCTCTGGCACGCACGACAGGTGAATGCCCTCTCCCACATTGCGCCTGCGCACACGCACATCTCACACTCGGTCAAAAGTCCACACCCACCCACATATCCACCCTGCCTCCACACTACGACGCACAGACACAAGCCTGCCGCCATCCCATCTTCTCCCTTCCCCTCTCTCATCCACCCTCCCCCCTCCCTCGCACACCACGGCCCACCGGCACAGGCTGGACCAGATGCTCGCCCTCCTGGACTATGCGCTGGTGGATTTCAAGGCCTGGGAGGCGGACACCTTCGCCCGGGTCATCGGCACCCCGGCCCGGCCGCCCCCCGGCCCCAGCGGCCCCATGGAGGTGATGAAGCTTCTGGAGTACCTCGCCAGGCCACCACAACCCGGGCGCGCCTCGCTCATCCACGAGGTGCGTCAGGTGGTCATCCCGGGGCTGACCGACCAGGAGGCGCCCCTGCGGCAGCTTGCCCGATGGCTGGCGACCCAGATCGGGCCCGAGGTGCCGCTGCGGCTGTTGAGATTCCGGCCGCATGGGACCCGGGGTGAGGCGGGCGGGTGGGGCAGCCCCAGCGATGAGCTCATGGCGCGGTTGGTCGCGGCGGCCACGGAGGAGGGGCTCCGCCATGTGGGGCAGTCGCTCTGAGGATGAAAGATGAAGCGGCTGGCAGTTTTATTTTCGTTTCTTTCTGCGATTGATGATTGTTTGCTGTTGTCTTGGGGGGGGACGAGAGGAGGAGAGCAGGATCGACAGACCGGTGTGTTCTGTCCTCCATCCATCTCCCCCTCGGTGGTCTCACCAATTGTCGACATTTTTTCGATTGTTTTCTGACCTTCTCTTGGTGGGACGCTGGTCTATTTTCACAGCCCCTCTCAGCCCCTCTCCCTCTCATGACCCTTTTCAGGAAGAGCATGCATGCGATATTTTCCCCAGGGCAGGGAGACGTGATGCAATGGATGGGGGGGGGGGGGGGGGGGGGTCGCGAGGGGATTTTGGGGATGCGCGACTCCCCACCTCTCTGCGCCAGGGGATGTGGGTGTGCTGTGTGTAGTGCGGGGTGAGGGGTAGCGAAACCCCGGATTGGCGGGGCAGCCGGCCCAGGACTGTGGGATTGGCTGAGGGGGTCGGGCGCCAAAGGGGCCAACATCAGATGCAGCAGGAATCGCGGTGACCGGGGGTCGGGCGTGCTTTTTCAAAAACAGCTCCACCCAGCGAGGGCGGAGAGCACGGCCGAAGGGGCGCTGCGGTTCTCGGGATCAGGTTTGTGGCAGCGAGCGAGAGGGGGAGGGAGGGGAGTGAGTGGGAAGGTTGGCGGCACATGCCGAGGTGCCGCCGGAGGGGCAGAGTCCGTGTGGGATGATGGGGCCTTCCGGTTCCAGTCGGGGTGGGGCCAGAAAGACATCGAACACAACGCGGTTCGCCTTGAGGGCTGATCAGATTGGCCACCGAGCAATTCAACGCGCTTTTTGCGCGCCCACCCTCTACACCCGGACGTGCGCCGTGGGCGGACTCGTGGCCAAGACGGGCAAGAAGTGGGCCCGCAGCCTGGCCACCAGCTCCTCGTAGCAGCCGGCGTCACCCCGGACTCTCTGGATTCGGAGCACGACGCCGACGGGGTGCCTGTTGAGCTGCACGATGACCTTCAGGCGACGCGGTGGGATCGGGGCGGCGGGGCCGGGGGCGGCAGTCGGCGCAGGGTGAACGGCCTCGGGATCAAAGCCGGGGGCCATGGAGGAGGGAGCCGGGTTGGTGGCTGTGGCTGCGGATGGCGGCGTCGTGTCGGTGGCTGTGGCGGGGGGAGGAACGACGAGGGGGACTGGAGGACAAGGGATGGCACCTTGATGGCATTCCAGGGTCACCTTGAAGAAACCCCATTTGGCTTGGGTCTTGATGGGGACCAGAAGAGGAGTGGGAGGAGTGGCGCCATCGCGAGCAGCCAGCCCATAGAAGAACCTTGTCAGCTCAGTTTGCATGACGATGTCATCTTTCAGCACTAGGCAGGTCATGGGCTGGGTGATGATCTCGGGCAGCGGCTGGAATTCGGGATGATCTGCGGTCGGGGAAAAAAACATGAGGGAGTGCTGGATCTTTTGACTACGTGCGCGCGCGTGTGGAATAGAGGAAAGAAGTAACGGGAAAACAAAAACCAGAGAGATAGAAGAGACAGCACGAATGTCACTGCACCCGTGTGTGTGTGTGTGTGTGTGGGGGGGGGGGGGGGGGGGGGGGGTTGAGCAGACCCGACGGGCCCATCATCACCATCTTCGGGGGTTCCTCGGGCCGCGGCTCCGGCGGCAGCGCCGGGGCTGGCGCTGCGCCCACGACACGTGAGGTGGGTGGTAGTGGCAGGTGAGCGAAGGGAATCATTTCGCAATCCCACCTCCCTACCCCGCGACATTCCATTCCCGCATGCCGAGCCTCGACGGCCGAGCGATTGGGCGCGCTTAGGGAAGGGACGGGGGGAGGGGGATGATGATGATGATGATGTTGGTCAGACCCGGCGGGAGCGCGAACGTCATGCGCCCAGCCTCGAGCTTCGCCTGGCTGCGAGATGCCAGGCGTACAAGCATGGTCCGCTTGACGTCAACCTCGATGGTCACCGAGTCGCAGAATGCCATCCAGGGATGCGCGGCCAAGCGATCGACGCTGATGCGCTGGGCCGGGTCGGGCTGGAGCATCTGGTAAAGAAGATTTTGGATGCTGGCCGGGTCCTGGATGGCCGCCGTATCCCAGGGTGGGATTCGGCCGTAGGCCAGGTAGGAGAGGCAGACACCGGCCGCGTAGACGTTGCTCTCATTCTAAAGGGCGCGAGGAGGGCGCGGACGGCGGGACATCAACAGCAAGCCACACACCGGGAAGGGGGGCGATGAATGAAAACCCGCGTCAGTTGTTGTTGTGCGTGCATTAGTGTGTGAAAAGCGGCAGTTGAGTAGTGCGCCGGCAAGGTGTGCGTGCGTGCATTTCGCGGAGTGTGTCATGGAGCGCATCGAAGTGCGTGAAAAGCGTCAGTTGAGGTGAGGAACGACAGACAGTGGGGGCCTTGTCCGGCAGTTGCTGACAGAAACCGACGGCGAACGCGAGATCAAAGAATCAATGAGCGAGAGGAATGGAGGAGGACAGGGTAGGAGACCTCGGGTGCAAGATACTCTGTCGATCGGTACGCCCGATCGCCGGCCGAATGGCCGAGGGAAATGCCATCGCCATAACTCGACAGCTAGAAGCCAGGAAGAGGGGGTGATTAATCGGTCGTGGGGAAATGGAAGGCGAGCGCGCAAAGGCAAAACCGACAATAAGAAAGTGGGAGTCCCCCCGGTGAAGCAGACCTTCAATTGAAAAGATTCGTCCAGCAGTATGTTTTCTAACCTCAAATCCATGTGGGCACGGCCATGGAGCTTCACAACTTGGAGCGCCTCGCAAAGCTGCCGGAAGTAGAAGCGAGCCACGGATTCCCCGAGGGGGTCGGGGTGCCCTTTCTGCGCGGATAACAAATTGTCGCTTTCGGTCAAGAAAATATACTCGACAGACAACGAAGACGTACGAAGCAAGATCGCCCATTGGACAAAGTTCGGCGATGATGACCTGGGGTTGATGGTGGGGCTGGAGGGCAAAAGAGGGTTGAAGATGCGAGCGAAAGGGAAGAGACCTCATAGAGGAGGAGAACTTTCTGGATCTATAATGAAGGAGGTGAGGAAAGAACTGGGAAAATGGTACTCCGGACTCTATCATGGCTCGAATTAACTTCTTGTTGAAACTCCGCACGAACAGCGGATTCCAACCCCCTCTTCAATTCTTTTCGAAAGAAGAGCCTCGGTGGTCTCGTCGCGATCGGTTTCAGCCATGTAATAGTCCCCTACCAAGGCAAAGAGTGAGGGATTGACAAGTCCGCTCGCCTGCGAACCTGGCCCAAAACACCTTGCGTAATTGGGTCACCAGAGGCTTCCCAAGCCAAGAGATTCGGAGGACTTCTCGGCATGGTGAGTCCGCTGAAGTCTGGGTCAAGAACCGACAGGTTTGAGCGACAGGAAGGACAACTCAAGTCCGACTGTTTGACAAGAGTCCGTTGTCATCCGGCCCGAAGATTTAAGACGGATTACTCGATGCCTTCTTGACGGCAGGCTTAAAGAATGCTGTCAATTGCTGACATCCGCGAGTGTTGATTCTTTCAGCCTTGGGACGCGCAGAAGCAGACTTCTTCACCGGTGGGGGCTGCGTGCCAGGGATGGAAAGGTTTGAGTTGGGGATTGACGTTGGGATTTTTACCGAATCGCCTTGTCGGACCTTGGATGACTCGCGCTCGCGATACACCGAACGGGACATGTCGGATGTAGAGAGATGCGCTTCTGCATTGGAAAGGTGATGAAGTGAGAAAATGGAGCGCAGACCGGCTGTGGCAACAGCGGCACTAAATATATGGAGAGCCTGTCGATCAGCGAGTGAAAAAACAGCGGGAACAGACCCATACGAGGCAACTAGCCGGGTGTGCCACGACGGGGGAATATACTCCTGCACCATCGAGATGGCAGCTTTGAGCGCCATTTCTACGGGGAAGGAAAAATCATTGTCAAAAGCGGACTGGTGGAATACAAGACCATTGATCATGGCCGGGGTCGTGTCGGTATCCGGGGTGGCAAAGGAGCGTGACTGGCCCGCCATAAACAGGTGAGGCTGCTTGGCCAATTCGTCGCGGAGATGGGCCACCTTCGTTGGAACGTGGGGAAAAGAGGGAAAAAAGCCTTGAACATCATAAAAAGAACTGCAGTCTTACCATCTGCAACTGCTCGGATGACTCCGTGCGCTTTCAGGACCGTTTTCCTCGCCAATCGGCAGTACAGGGAGTTTTCGTTGCTCTGTTTCCAGCCTCACGCGGTGCCTCCCTTTCTCACGGCCTCGAAGCCTCCGCTTCCGCAGAGACCCCGATGTCGATACCGCTCTGACTGAGGGCAGTCCATCGACAAGCCACCTGAGGTCCAAGCAGCCCGGTGATAATCCCAGGCAGCCCGCATGCGGCCCAAAGCTAGGCTCACAGGAAGTTGCAACCTTCCCCGCGAAAGTCTAGCTACCACCGGCGCCCTGATAAAGGCCCTTTCCAGGGTACTTCTGGAAAATTATGGGACGGCCCAAAAAAAATAATATGTGCTGCTGCTCTTTGCGGACCTTGCACCGGAGCCAGGCCAGCACCTTGTTGGCGTTCAGCTTGACGAAGCGCTCGCCCATTGTGTCTGCGAACCCGAACAAACCGAAAAAAAAAAAAAGAAAGCATGAAGTCGATGTCCGGAAATCGATCATTTCATGTCATGCCTCTTCTTCAGACTTTGTTCGTCGCACAGGAGCCTGATTCCTTCGGACACCCCGGTCCGGTCAAGCAGCCGGCGCACGTCGGCACAGGAGCAGCAGGCCGCCGCCGCCATCGTTCGTGCGGTCTGTTCGGCGACCCGCTCGGCCTGTGGGAAGAGCGCCGGGTGGGAGTGGTCAGAGCAGGAGGCGTGTTGCGTGTGGGGTGTGTGTCGAGTGTGGGGTGTGTGGCGGGTCGGGAGGGGCAGAGGAGATTGGATGGTGATGGTGATTGGATGATGATGATTGTGGTGGTGGTGGTGGTGGTGGTGGTGGTGGTGGTGGTGGTGGTGGTGGTGGTGGTGGTGGTGGTGGTGGTGGTGGTGGTGGTGGTGGTGGTGGTGGTGGTGGTGGTGGTGGTGGTGGTGGTGGTGGTGGTGGTTGTGGTGGTTGTGGTGGTTGTGGTGGTTGTGGTGGTTGTGGTGGTTGTGGTGGTTGTGGTGGTTGTGGTGGTTGTGGTGGTTGTGGTGGTGATGATGATGATGATGACTGGATGATGATGACTGGATGATGATGACTGGATGATGATGACTGGATGATGATGACTGGATGATGATGACTGGATGATGATGACTGGATGTTGATGACTGGATGTTGATGATGATGATGATGATGATGATGATGATGATGATGATGATGATGATGATGATGATGATGATGATGATGACGATGATGACGATGATGATTGGATGATGATGATGATGATGATGATGATTGGATGATGATGATGATCGGATGATGATGATGATGGTGAGACGAACCTCCAGTGCGGCCTTAGCCTTGGACTTTGCCGGCGCGGCTGGTTTCGCGCCCTTTTTCGCACCCTTCTTTGCCGCCGAGCTGCGGGTCGTCCGACGTGTGATGCGACGCTTGGTCCCCGCGTCCTCGTCCTCCTCCTCGCCATCATCACCATCTCCCTTCTTCTTCTCGGCGTCCGCCTCGGCATCGTCGTCCGGCTGGGTCGCCTCAACCTCGAGGTCGGAGCCGCCGCCATCGTCCGAGGGCTCGATGGCATCCTCGGGGTTGGCAGCCTGCATATGAGATCGGCAGGGTGAGCGATGTGAGGTGTGGTTGGGTGGTGGGTGGTGGGTCGTGCCGAGGGTGATAGTGCCAGGGTGGTCCGGAGGGGAGAAGGAACACGACATGACACATGACAGACCCCGCCATCCATGTCTCCCTCATCATCGTCGTCGTCATCGTCGTCGTCCAGAATCTTCAGGCCGGCAGGACCCGGGGTGGTGCTGGCCACCTGCTGGGCGGCGGGGGCAGTACCCAGGTGGAGGGCCGCCAGGGCCGTCTCCAACTCGGCAATCCGGGGGGCTGCGATATCGACTTGCTTTTTTTGGAAATCCTCGAAGAGTTGGTCGACGGTCAGGAACTGCCCGGACTGGGAGAGGAGGAGGGCATGACCCGGGAGCGGCAGGGATGTGGACGCACAGACCTCGCTGGCGTTGCCTTCCAGAATCGGCAAAATCAAAAAAAGGGGATCCATTGGAGTGGCAATGAATGTGGTGCCGTCTATCGATAAGCAGAAGATGAAAGGTGGCAACTGAGGGGATGGGAACCTTTAATGATGTTCTGGCCGGCGATCCAGGACCTATGTTAAAAACAATAATATTATTGTGGAAGTATGTTTTTGCAGACCCGTAGGTCGGTGTGAACTGCTGCAACTCGAGCAAACTACCATCCCGAGCCAGAATGAATTTGCCGAGAGTGCCGGTGCGGGGACGTGGATACGCCACAAAATTAACAGTATGTTCAGGGCTTTCGACCAAATCTGTCGGCTTCTGAACCCAGAGGACTTTCTGCTTAGTTGGTGGCTGCGTTTTGAAACGAGGAAGACAGAGTGGAGAACGCCCTCGGGAGCAATTGATTGACCGGCGGAATTCAAAACGATGAAAGCCCCTACCCAACCCGCCCTTCGGGTCCGTAGAAGAAGAGGACACACCGGCGCACACACAAGGGGAAAGTGGAGTTCACCGATGAAATAAATTCATCTGATGGAGAAAGTCAGGCAACGATCACACCGGAAGAGCCGCGAAACGGTGGGGAGAAATCAGAAGAGGCACCGCGCCCATCGAAGAGCGAGATCGGGAAGAGCGGCAGCAAAGCAGAAGAAGGCAAAAAATGTGGAAGGAATCGGGGAGGGAGGGAGGGAAGTGGGGGGGGGGGGGGGGGGGGGGGGGGGACGTGGTGTGGTTACTCATACAACAAAGGGTTGGAGTTGAGTCGATCGAAGGCGCGAATCGAGGGTGAGGCTCGCCGCGTCATCTCCTCCCCGGAGGTTCATTCCACTACTGTACGGAGGGTTTGATGACGGGGTACTTGAGCTGTAAAAAGTCGAGGCCGCCCATCTGTTGCAGCGCCACCTGGGCCTTGGCTGGAGCGGCGCAACAAGAGTGCGAAAGGGGAGAGGGACAGTGGAGATCAGGACGGGGGGTAGATGAGAGGGTGATGATGAATGATGATGTGAATGATGCTGATGCTGGCAGATGGTGATGACGGTGATGACGGTGTGATGATGGTGATGATGATGAAATGGTGGTGATGATGATGATTGGCTGATGGTGTGACTGGGTGATGATGACTGGGTGATGATGACTGGGTGATGATGACTGGGTGATGATGACTGGGTGATGATGACTGGGTGATGATGACTGGGTGACGATGACTGGGTGATGATGACTGGATGGTTGGTGTTGATGTTGAGGGGGCTGCCACGGACGGTTCTTCGCGCACGATCGGAGGGCCCCAGCGGCCGAGTTCTGGATGTCGGCCGAGGGATGCTCCCGAGCCACTTTCAGCAGCACCGGGATGCCGCCAGCGCCGATGATGGGCGGGATCATGCTCTCTGGGGGGCGGATCGATGGGCGGGTGGGCGGGTGGGGTTTGGAATGAATTCAATGGCGGGAATACCAATGCCACACATACACGACGTCCACTGCTCGTCTCCCCCGCCGCGGGTATGTTCCCATCACCGCTCGTCTCCCTCAGCGCGGGTATTCCCCCCCCATCTCCCCCGCCGCGGGTATGTTCCCCTTCATCACGGTTCGTCTCCCCTCACTGCGGGTATATTCCCCATCATATCGCCCACCGCGGGTATATCCCCTTCATCATGGCTCGTCGTGATCGGGGGGGGGGGGGGGGGGTGGCAAGGATGGCCAGACCGAATCGGGCACAGTTGCGGAGGGCCCCGACTGCCCCCTCGACGATGGCGCTGTTGGCGCTGCCCAGGAGGTGGATCAGGGACTCGATGGCACCCGCCTGGGCCATGCTAGGCACGAGCTCGTCTGCCAATGACGTCGGGCGCCGGGTGGGGGGGAGGGGGTGATGATGGCCGCAAGACAGCAACGGATGGGAGGGGTGAGAATACCGTCTATGGGGGCCACACCACCCACGCACCATCCGCGACCCACGACACACACAAACGGCACCCAGATGCCTGCCGGCCCCAGGCACTGATGTACCCCATCACCATGACATCCCCCCCTTGCAGACGCCAAACGGGAGGCCCGTCCCATGACCGCTACAGATCCACCTGCTGACCCGATATGCACCACCACTACTCTCCTCCCCTTTCTCACGACGTCAAGCCCGTCCCATGGCCGCCACAGACCCACCCTGCTAATGGCCCGGGTCAGTTTGACTGCCGCCTCGCTGACGGGCTCCCGGGGTCGCCCAACAGCCGCACGGCCGCCTCCACGCCCTGCATCATTCGGAACTGGTCCGTCGCCGGACCTGGAAGGGGCAGGGGGGGGGGGGGGGGGAGGGGGCAGACAGGCGGAAAGGAGGGGGATGGGATTGGGTGCGAGGAAAGGGGGTTGTGTGTGGAGCAAAGGGACTGATCAATCGGACAGGAAGGGTTTCAAATGAGGAAATGGCATTGTCCGACAGATGGAAGGAGTCGCGGTCAATTGTCAGACCCGCCCCCTTGGGGCAGGCCAAACGACCAGCAGAGGACGAGCTCGCATGACCAACCAGGCCACGCAATGGAGGCAGAGGGCAGAACGAGCCCGCATGACGTGACCAGACCACAACCAACAGAGGCAGAGGGAAGGAGTGTGGGCGGCGCTGTCAGACCCGCCTTGAGCACAAGGGAGATAGATGGCAGTCACCGAATGTCAGAGGGCGAGCTCGCGTGACCGCCCAGGCCACGCAAAGGAGGCAGGAGCGAAGGACTGCAGACCCGCCTTGAGCACAAGCCGCAGGACGAGCATCGAGCCGGCTTGGGTTGGGGCGTGCGGGTGTCCGAGCAGTTCACACATCTTCCGAATCCCGCCGCCCTCGATGAAGGACGGATGGTTGGGCTCTGAGGGGGGGGGGGGGGGGGGGGGGGGGGTGCAGCGACGGACAAAAAAAGGGGCGCGATCGTGTGCCGTATGAGAGAGACAGTTTGATGAAAGACGGGATGGTGGGGCCGCGGCGATGGATCAAAAAAAGTGCGACGACGGGACCGCGCAGGAGAGACAGTTTGGTTGGGCTCTGACGATGTGCGCGTCGTCTGAGGGAAGGGCGGGTGGCGTGGGGGGCGGGCGGAAAAACGGACCGGCGCGCATCAAAGCCTCGAGGGTCTTCAGGAGCAGCTCCAGGGTGGGGAACTGGTCTTCCTGCTTGGAGTACTGGTCCAGCTGGCCCAACGTGTGTCGCACGGCCGTCTCCTGCGCCCGGGGAAGGCAGGGTGTGTGCGAGGGTGTGTGGGCGGACAGGTCAGGAAGTGTGTGATGGAGGAGGGACGAGTGTCGATTGACGGCAAAGGAGAATGGACGGGTCTGGATGCGAATGTGTGTGACGCGATGCGATGGTGGGGAGGAAGGGGGGTCGTGGAGTGACGTCAAATAGCGGACAGGCAAGGC
>JAPMOS010000044.1:195000-242500 GCA_027972325.1 Paratrimastix pyriformis | reverse complement strand
AGACCCCAACAGACCCCAACAGACCCCAACAGACCCCAACAGACCCCAACAGACCCCAACAGACCCCAACAGACCCCAACAGACCCCAACAGACCCCAACAGACACACGGACCCCAACAGACACACACAGACCCCAACAGACCCCAACAGACCACCAGACACGCACACATACGACATCCCCAGGCACACGTACCCACCACATGACGGGCTCCTGCCGCAGACATTCTGCGGTCGGTCTCCAGGGCAGTCTTTTGCAAGGCCTCCGCAGCCCTGCGTGTCTCGTCATGGGCGGCCTGCAGGGCCCCCACCCGGTCGGCCTGCTCCTTCGCCTGGGCCTCGAATCGCTCAGCCTGGGCCTTGAGCCCGGCCCCGAGGGCCTCCGATTGTTCGCGCAGTCCGGCTCCCAGCCGGTCGGCCTGCTCCTTCAGGCCTGTGGCCTGCTCGGCCAGCCGGGCGTCGTGGGCGGTGCTGCGAGGGCAGGACGGCCAGAGAAGCATATTGTGTGCGTCGTCGCGCATCATGTGTCATGCCATCTGTGTCATCTGTGTCATCTGTGTCATCTGTGTCATCTGTGTCATCTGTGTCCTTTGTGTCCTTTGTGTCATCTGCGTCATGCGATCTGCGATGTGGTGCAGTCCAAGGTGGCAGCTGTGGCATGCACGTCCGTGTGAGGACGCGGGGTGATGGTGACGGGTGGGGGGTCAGGGTGGCGGGGGTGACGGACGAGTCCTTCAGGAGCTTGTCGACATCCCCCATGACCTGCGTCAGTTGGGTGTCATGCAGCTCGACAACATGCGACAGCACATCGAGCGCTTGTTGCTGCGGTGGCGGGACCACCCCCCCCCCCCCCCCCCCCCGCGGGCAGAGCAGCGAGATCCGGTGAGCGGCTTGGACAGGATGATCGGGGGACAGGGATGGCGCGCTCACCCGCCACCCGCACCCCGCACCCCCGCGCCCCACGCACAGACCTGGGCGGAGGAATCCTGCTGCAACTGGGTGATGTTGGTTTCGATCTTGTTCATCCGCTCCCAGCCTGCGAACACACGCGATCCGCACAAGACCAGGTCAGGGGGATGTCGACTTGGGGGTGGGGGGATGTCGACTTGGTGGGGGTGGGGGGATGTCGACTTGGTGTGGTGGGGGTTGACTGGGTGGGGGCGGGGTGGGGATGCCGACTGGGTGGGGGTGGGGGAAACGTCGACGTGGGGGGTGGAGCAGACACTGGCGCCGCTCGGCCCACGAGATCCGGTCGATGACCTGCTGGTCGTTGGTGATGTCCTCCAGGTCGATGTTCGGCGCCACCGAGAGCAGGTGCAGCACAAAGGAGAGCGCGTGGCGGCGTAGGTTGCGGTCTGGGAGAGTGGGGTGATGATGACGGGGGGGTGATGATGACGGAGGGTTAATCATAGGGTGATGGTGACGGTGAGGGTGAGGCAGGGCACGAACCAGATCCTTGAATGTACAACGGGAGACACATTTTCATCAGGTTCGCCTTGGTGGGTTTGAAGCGGATGAGAAGTTGCTCGTCTGGGGGGATCGAGACAGAAGATGGGATGACATTGCCCCGGGGGACGAGTGGCTCACAGACCTTCCATCAGCATCGACGTCAAATAGATCATGGCATCCGCGGCAGTGGGTGATGGATTCGTGTTACAAATCATCAGGAGAGACTCGATGAAGGAGTCGATTTGGGGCATCCCCAATCGGGGGAAGAGTTTCATGAGGTTCACTTTGTCTCGCATAAAATTGAAAAACTGGGTAAGAACAGTCCGTGATTCTTCATCGTCTACTCCCACGATCGAACGCAGGCTCGCGATAATTTCGCCCATGATGCGTTCCCGGTTCTGGTCATCACTCTCGAACTGTTCGAGCAGGCCTCGAAATTTGGTCCGTGCGGCCTTAATCGTTGGAACAGCCTATATCAACCATCAGTCAGAAACTTTGACGAAAACAAATAGGTCAAACCATTGAAAATAGCCGCAAGAGCACGGGTTGACCCACCAATCCTTCGTGAGCGGTTCCTCTGAGATTGCCACAGTTGCCCCTGAGGCCTCGTGTTTTTTATTCAGAATTTTTGCGGAAACAAAATAAGTATTTAATTTATGCACTCAGAATTCGGCAAGTGGGACCGACTCTCGATCGGGGTCTCGCCTGCCGACGCAGCCCACCGCGCAAAAAAGGGTCCGCTAAGAATTGCGGTGGCCGTGAGTATTTGATCCATCCTTTTCCACCATCAGGTCCCGACACTTATACGCATGAAATGCCTCGCACGAGCCCAGTCACACGCACAATGGCGGGGCGGGGCCCCGTGGTCTGCAGACCGTCAACACGTTCCCGCATTCCACTATGTCCGTCATATAGCCTGCACGCAGCTCCTTGGGGAATAGCCCATCTCATCCCCGTGGGAATCTCCCGAGCACTTCCAAGCCGGCGGGATCGGTCGAGATCGGTCCGACTGCCCTTCCCGTTCTTTCCTCACTTTCAGTTTTTCTCACTCGCCCAGTCCCCGGAATTAACCTTCGCGCCCTGGAGAACCAGCCCCTCTCTTCCCCCACCCACCGCGGCCGCACTTCCGTCCGTGAGTCTGCCACCCGGGTCTGTCACCCCCCACCTGTGGCCATACGAATCTGACGAACCATGGCAGGTGCCACCCCGGGAGACATGTCCCACGCCCCACAGCCAAAGCCGGGCGGCATCCACCTCCCGGAAGCCCGCCTCCACCTCCCGGGCCGCCTCCACCGCCCGGTCACACATCTCCCACCGGTCCACCAGCTCCAGGCGTTCCGCATCGGTCCGGCCGCTATCGCCCCTCCCGTGCCCCATCGCAGTATCAATCGCTCCATTCCGGTCTCACTCCCCGCATCATCATCATCATCATCATCATCATCATCATCATCATCATCATCATCATCATCATCATCATCATCATCATCATCATCATCATCCAATCATCATCCAATCATCATCATCGCCATCATCATCATCATCATCCATGCAATCATCATCATCATCACCACCACCATCACCCCGCCACATGCGCCCGCATGGTCTCACATACCCCCGCGTGGTGGCTCCCTCCCCCCATCCCCCATCCCCCAGGTGGGCCCCTCGCCCTACGAGGAGGACCTGAACGCATCCATGTCCTCGATGCGCCTCTCCTCCGGCTCGATGGCCCTGCCGGGGCCCCCCGAGCCCGTCTTCCAGGTGGGATACCCGGAGGCGCCCCGCCCCGTCCGCCGGACCCCGAGTGTGCAAGGTCCCCGTCCCCCACATGCCACGCGACACCACCCTCACCCCCTGTGCCCAGCCCCATGACCCACTTGCACCGGCAGCCGAACAGTTGTTCGGTGGTTGGGCCAGGCCCGCCCCCACCCCACCCCACCCCCCCCTCTCTCCTTCCTGACTTCACAATGCTTCTTGTTCCCCTGGCGCGGGTGCGTTTGGAACGGGGCCCATGCCAACAGGGGTTCTGCGCGACCAGGCGGTGCACTCCCAGGTCTGATGGCTCGCCGCCCCCCCCCCCATCCCACAAGGCGCGCACGTGGCCGGGAAGGGGCGATGAAAGAGGTGGAACAGTCGGATGGTCGGACTTCACAGATCGGGCCCTTCCTCTCCATCACCCCACGTCTTCATCACCCCCACCCCACGTCTCCATCCACCCCACGTCTCCCCCACCCCACGTCTCCCCCACCCCACGTCTCCCCCACCCCACGTCTCCATCCATCCCACGTCTCCATCCACCCCACGTCTCCCCCACCCCACGTCTCCATCCACCCACGTCTCCCCCACCCCGCAGCGGCACACGGTTTTTGAGGAGATTGCCCGCACCACGGGCCACCTCTTTGAGGGCACCCCGCCCGCGACCCGCACCGTCCCGTTCACATGTCCGTCACGCGCCCATCCTGGCCCACCCTCGCCCCATCCCATTGGCCCACCCCTCGCCCCGCACATCGCCCCGCACGCGGCCCGCTCCTCTCCCTCCATCTCATTCCCCCGACCGGCTTTTCCTCGTCTGATCTCTGGCCGTCTGTCCGCGTCCCACCCCGTCCATGCCGCCCTCGCTGCCGCGGCTGCCCCTGTCCCCCCGACGCTATGTATTATGCCCCTGCCTGACGCGATATATCCCCTGCCTGACGCTATATATCACGGTCGCTGCCATCCGGGCGTCTCGCCGCAGCTGTCTCGCTCTCCGGCCCGCCGCGGTCGCACTCCCCTCCCAGCGCCCTCCCCCCGCTCCGGAACTCGCCCGTCCCCAGGCAGTCACCAGCCGGTCCGCAACCCCACTACCCACCCACCTGGCCGTCCCGCCCGGCCTTGCTCGAGACTCCCCCCTCTCGCCCCTCTGTCATACTCACCCCCCTGCCATACTCACACCCCCTGCCATACTCACACACACACACCCCTGCCATACTCACACACACACACCCCTGCCATACTCACACACACACACCCCTGCCATACTCTCACACACACACCCTGCCATACTCACACACACCCTGCCATACTCACACACACACCCCTGCCATACTCACACACACACCCCTGCCATACTCACACACACACCCTGCCATACTCACACACCCCTGCCATACTCACACACCCCCTGCCATACTCACACACACCCCCTGCCATACTCGCCCCCATGCCCTCCTCACACCCCTGTCATCCTCAACCCCCTGTCATCCTCAACCCCCTGTCATCCTCACCCCCCTGTCATCCTCACCCCCCTGCCCCGACCATACCTGTCCCACTCACGTATCCGCGGCAGGCCACGGGGGCGCCCACTCGCCCTCGCCTGCGCCGGCCCGGTTCGTGGGCACATCCGGGGCTGCCGGGGCGGCCGAGCGGAGCCCCATGCTGCACACCCAACCGCAGCAGCGTGGCGCACTGGCCGCCAGGCCGCTGCCCCGCGGCATCCAGGGCAGGTCGAGGGTCCGCCTGCCCTCCCCATTCCTCCCCCGCTGTACCGCGCCGCCTCATCGTCGTCGTCGTCGTCATCGTCATTATCAGCATCATCAGCATCGTCATCATCATCATCATCATCATCATCATCATCATCATCATCATCATCATCATTATCAGCATCATCAGCATCATCAGCATCATCAGCATCATCATCATCATCATCATCATCATCATCATCATCATCATCATCATCATCATCATCATCCGCTCAGCATCATCACTCAGTCAGCATCACCCAGTCAGCATCACCCAGTCAACATTCAGCATCACCCAGTCAGCATTCAGCATCACCCAGTCAGCATCACCCAGTCAGCATCACCCAGTCAGCATCACCCAGTCAGCATCACCCAGTCAGCATCACCCAGTCAGCATCACCCAGTCAGCATCACCCAGTCAGCATCACCCAGTCAGCATCACCCAGTCAGCATCACCCAGTCAGCATCACCCAGTCAGCATCACCCAGTCAGCATCACCCAGTCAGCATCACCCAGTCAGCATCATCATCACCTGCCCCTCCGCACCTCTCGGCCCCAGCTTCCATCCCCCCCCCCCCCCCCCCCACGAGGTCAGAGGTCGATGGGTGACATCCTCTTCTCCGCCCGCCTTCATCCCCCCCCCCCCGTCACGTCTCCATCCCCCAGTCGGTCGCCGGCCGGCTGCCCTCGCTGGTGGCTTCCTCCCCGGGCATTCCGTCCATCGCGCTGCCCCCGGGGTCAGTCCCACCGACACCCGAACGGCCCAGGGGGTCCTCGGGGTGCCAAGCCCCACCTGGCCTACTCGCCATACACCGGCCAGGCCCGGGTCGGCAGGCCCAAGAACCAGTTCGCGGCCTCGGTGGTCAAGCCCATCACATCGGCCGGCACCTCAGTCGGGCGTCCGTTTGGGCGGGGCTTGGAGGCTTGGAGGGGCTTGGAGGGGCTTGGAGGGCTTGGAGGGGAGGGGCTTGGAGGGGCTTGGAGGGGCTTGGAGGGGCTTGGAGGGGGGCTTGGAGGGGGGGCTTGGAGGGGGGCTTGGAGGGGAGTGGATGGGCATTTGGGATGGGCATGCTCGTTGTATGTGGGGAGCACGAACAGAGGATACCCGGGATAGCATATGGGCGGGGGGGGGGGGGGGGGGGTATGGGGACTTGGGGCATGGGAGTGTGATGGGGTAAACATCATGGGCATGGGGATATACGGACATGAGGAAGGGACCCTCGCGCTCATCCTTCCGTTGTTTCCTCCTCGATCCCTCCCTCACCTTGCCCCCAGCCTTCATCAACCAGGTGGCCACTCCCCAGCCCACCCACCGGGCTTTCCACGGCTCCCCGGCCCAGCCCCTGGCCCCAGCCCCGATCACCGGTACCCGCTGCCACGGCCCGCCACCTGGGCGGCTCCGTCTCGGCCACCCCGGGTCCGCCTCGACGGCCGGATGGTCGGCCGCCACCCGCCGCCAGTCGCTCGACTCGGCCAGGCGAAGCACCAGCACCACGCCCTCACGCGCTCGACAAGGTCTGGCGCCGCCCGGTGTCGAGACGTGTCGTCCGCTGCTGCACGACTCGGGCGCCGATCTTACAGGACTGTATGGCGCTCCGGCCCCCGTTGTCGCAAAAATCCCCACCTCGTACCTGTGGATGCATGTTGCGGTGGTGTTTGTCTGCCCACAAAGGCTGCTGCCTCTCACCCTCTGGTCGCTACCCCCCCCCCCCCCCCACCCCTTCGCAGCCTGGGGCAACGGGAGCCTGTCCGAGAGCGGCAGCATGGCCTCCTCGGTGGCCTCGTCCATCCACGAGGAGGTCTGGGGCAGCCACATGAACCGCATCCGGAACCGCATCGCCAAGGGCGACCAGATCGACGTCAGGCAGGAAGGTCCGTCGATCGTACCCCCGGGTGACAGCCACTATCCCCCGTAAATTTTGTGCTGCCCCACGCGCTGCCCAAACAGTGATGACACCCGCTGTCTCAGGCAATCCCCCAATCCCAATCACACCCGCCATTCATTCTTCCCAAAGCGTCATCCTCAATCTCTTATGTTTGTCCCTGCAGCTGCCAGGCAGAGGGCCGCGGCCCGCTCCGAGTCCCGCACTCGCCAGCTGCGCGAGGCCATCGAACACCGCTGTCCGTACCCATCGCCGGCCAGATCCACATTGTCTCACTGACCCCCGTCTCACTGACCCCACGTCTCACTGACCCCACGTCTCACTGACCCCACGGCTCACTGACCCCACGGCTCACTGACCCCACGGCTCACTGACCCCACGTCTCGATTACCCCGTCTCTCCAGCTGCCCGTCGCGCGCCTGCCACCCAGCGGCGCCCGTTGCCTTCCAGCGGACCCTCTTCGGCCCGCAACCCCATATCCTCCTCCACCACCTCCACCCGGCAGCCCCGCAGCTCGCGTCAGCCGACCCGGTCCACTCAACCACCCCTCTCGCCACCGCCCCGCCAGCCAGTCCCGCCAAGGCGCTCCTCGTCCGTTGTGCCGCGCAGCTCGGGCACCCACGGCGCCATCTCCAGCAGACAGCACCGGCATGGTCTCTCGCCCCCCGACCTGCACCACGCCGCCCCGGGGCTGCGCACCGTCACGGAACATGATCGGCCCATGCCGGTCGATGCCGCCGCCGCTGCCCCGATTGTTGCCGCTCCACCCCCAGTATCGGCCCCCGGGCTCTCAAGTCGACAGCCCCCTGGGGTCAGGCAGACCGTCGCGGCGGGCGGGGGGTGGAGGCTGGTGGACGAGGTGCTGGGCGAGGACCAGGATGAGGTCGAGAAGGGTCCCGTTTCGGTCGGCGAGGCAGCTAATCTTGTATAACCCACCACTCTCCACGCATTTCTTCATTTTCTGCAAGCTGGACGCTTGCTTTCTTGTGGGTGTGTCGCTGTCTGTGTGCGCTTTATTTTTGGTGGCGATCTTCTTACCCGAATTGGTTATTCCGCGCTGGTCTCGGCCCGCGGTTTCTCGTTTTTCACGTGCAATTGCAATTTCCTTTCCTCTCTGGCTCCTTGCTCGCCTTGTTGTGCGACCAAGAAATGGGCTCGCTGCTCCTTCTCTGTCGCTGCGACCTGGGAGGCGGGCGGCTAACTCATGTAAACTTTGGCGTCCGTCCAGCCTCGTCTTGTGTTCGTGCGGTCTCGTGGAAGTCCAGCAAGGAGCAGATGATGACAGGCCATCTTTGGCTTCTTTTTGTGGCGACAGCTTATTCACTTGACCTTCTACCATTATCAAGCAGTGGAGGGTCAGGGGGTGCATTATTGCCTTCCTCCACGTGCTGACACTATATAGTCAAAAAACAATTAATTGGAAAAAAGTCGCGCGACCTGATTCAGCATGGGATGTTTGGCAGCAACAGCAGCAACAGCCAAACCGTCAGACCCTCCAGGTCCGCCTCCTGGTGGTCACGTTGGTTGTTCTAGTAGTACGTAGGTTGCGGCAGACTCCGGAATCGTTTCTTCAGAAGCATTTGAACCTGATTGGCCAGCTCCGGAACCGTTTGCGCCTGCCAATGTCCCCACGACCATCAATCCACCGTCGCCTCTTTCTCCTGAAGCGCTTCCGAATCCACTCCCGGCTTCTCCGGCGACTACTGTCTTTGTGAATAATCCTCCAACAGACCCCTCCTACCCAGCGGTTCAGCTGACACCCCTTCTCCAGGGGCCCGTCCAGCCTCAGCAGTCTCCGGAAGGCATCCGAACAGCCCTCCGCAACTTCATGGAGCGAGAAATTCTCGATCGTCAACGGAATGTGGTCCCATTTCTTGGAGGCGCCCTCCCAGTCCCGACCACTCGGAGACTCGACCCACGGGAAGCGTTGCGGTCGTTGATGCAGGAAGAAAGTCTGTTCAATCAAACTCTGTTCAATCTGTTCACTCGGCTGTGTTCCTTTCTCCGAATGCAGTTGCTGGTCTGCAGTCACAGCAGCAGGCGCGACAACAGATTTGGCAACCGCCGACACAACCCCAGCAACAGCAACAACTGCAACAGCAACAGCAACAGCAGCCACCCGAACTTCCGGCGTCACCTCCCTCACCCCAGGCTGGCCCCACCCCGACCCAGCTTTATATGCAGGGCTTCCGGCGGGCAGGACCGGCCCTCCTCTCCCAGTAAAATCGCGGACCCGTGGGAAACAGATGTGTGATTTTTGTACATTGAGAAATACGAGAAATAATCTACTGCCTCCTCTCCTCACCTTCACCTCCCCACCGGGGCCCGAATGGGGGCGGCGTCGGCTGTTGCGGAGGGAGCCACCTGGGCGGGCATCCCGATCACGTGGGCGGGAGGGATCAACAGCTCCTCGTTCACCTGAAAACGGCGTTGTTGTCGGATTAGGGTATGTAACCCCCGGGGTGGAGCAGACCTTGGCAGCCAGGTACTGGTTCAGGAGGGCCTTGAGCTCTTCGTTCTGCTGCCGGAGGGCGTCGGACCGCTCGATCAGGGAATCGCGCTCCTGAAGCTCCTTGTTATACCGGGCCAGCTCAACTTCCAGCATCTGCATATATCACCCGGGGTGTGTCATGCAAAAAGGCATCAGATATTGTGCATCGGCCCAGACAATCAGTCGGAGTCGAGGGAATGGTAGCGGTGATGGCGATGGTGGTGGTGATGGTGGTGAGGGTGATGATGGTGTTGATGGTGATGGTGATGGTGTTGATGGTGGTGATGGTGGTGATGGTGGTGATGATGGTGATGGTGGTGGTGGTGGGGGGGGGGGGGGGGGGAATAGCCCCACCGACCTTCCACACGTTCATGGTGGCCTCGGGAACCACCGCGCGAGCCTTCGCCCAATACTGGGGCTTCTTCTTACGGATAATGGGGCCCTGCTTGGATGCTGTGCCATCCGCGGTGTGGGGAGGGGGGGTAGTGAGACAGGTCTGTCGATATCCCCCCTGGGGAATAGCCCCCCCCCCCCCCGAGCGGTTGAGCGTGCCTGCAGACATTTCTGGGGGCTCTCCTTGCCCTCGGCCTCGGCGGCGGCCTTCTGGGAGTCCTGCGTGAAGAGGGTGATGGCCCGCTGGACGGCGCTGCGCTCAATCAGTTGCACCTGCGCGCATCACCATCACCGCCGACCATCCCCCGGATGCAGACGTTGAGCGGGGGTGCCGGGACGGGTGCGCGGTACAGTATCCATGGGCCATACAAGGGGGCATACCAGGGTCCATACCAGGGTCCATACCAGGGTCCATACCAGGGGCCACACCAGGGGCCACACCAGGGGCCATACCAGGGGCCATACCAGGGGCCATACCAGGGGCCATACCAGGGGCCATACCAGGGGCCATACCAGGGGCCAGATGGGCGGGTGGATGGGTGGATGGGGCGGGGGACCTGGGCGCGGGGGTCCTCGAAGGCGGCCGGGTCGCCCTGGATGAAGTTGGACAGGAGCCGCTGCAGGTCGGCCGTCGTGTGCACCCCGAGCACCTGTGACGCCCCACCACCACCACCAGCAGCAGCACAGAAGACACCCGCGTGGCGTGGCGTGGGTGAGGGTGATGGAGGGCCCGGCAGGGGGTGATGGAGGGGGGTGGCGGGTGGTTTTTGAGGCAAGTTGGCACGGCAGGTGACCGACCTTGAGGATGGCGTCCACCTTGTGCATGGTGACCTCCTCGGGTGTGGACCCCTCCGGGATCTCCACCCCCGATGCCTGCACCACCCCACCGTCAGCACCACCACCATCCCCAGCACCAACATGGGCACCACCCCCGTCATCACCACCCCCATCAGGCCGTGAGGATCGAGTCGCCGGAAGTCACGCCGACGAGGTTCGGGGGAGGAGCGGCCGAGCAGGGGAGGGAGGGAGGGAGGGAGCGGCCGAGCAGGGGGGAAGGGTGGGCGGGCGTGGGGGACGACGGACAAGGAAGGCCGCCTCGTCAGCGATCATCTCGAGGACATCCCGCACGTGCTGGGGCGCCTTGTGGGTCTCCAGCAGCACTTGGGCCGGGTTCTGAAGGGCGGCACAGACGGACGGACAGCACAGACAGACAGCACAGACAGACAGCACAGACAGCCAGCACAGACAGACAGCACAGACAGACAGCACAGACAGCACAGACAGCACAGACAGCACAGACAGACAGCACAGACAGCACAGACAGACAGCACAGACAGCACAGACAGCACAGACAGAGGGCGACAAAGGCCAATGAAGACGGAGTTGGGCGGCAATCGAGCGGGTTGCCAGGCGGGGGCATAGGCGGATGGGATGGGATGGGGGGAGGGCAGGCCGATGGGATGGGGGGTCCAGGGTGGGGGCGTGCCGCCACGGACCACCTCGGGCTCCTCCTCCTCGACAATGTCGGCCCCATCAGCCGTCTGGGGGGTCTCGCCCTCGCCCTCGCCCATCGGGGCGCCCGTCTGGGGGGTGGCCTCCGCCGAGGGCGTGGCAGCCGTGGCCGCGGCGGGGTTCTCCTCCTCCGGGTTGTCACTGCGGCACAAGCACAGCCACCAGCCGAACGGACGGGACGGGACGGGACGGGACGGGACGAACACAGACAGGTACGGGAGTGGGTTGGCGAGACTCTGATTGTGTGCGTGGGTGTGGTGGTATGGACCTTTTGACACATGGGTGTGAACCTCGTGTTTGATCAAAATACGATCACTTCAGTCAGAAAGGAAGAGGAACGGAATCAGGAGGGGAAAACAAAAACCACAGCACACAACCACCCACCCCTTTTTTTTTTTGTGTGTGGTGTTGGGTTTGAGATTGGCGGGGTGAGATGAGGCGCGCGGGGGTTCGGAGTCGAGTGTGAGCTGAGCTGATGTGGAGTTGTGTGTGTGTGTGTGTGTGGGATGCAGGCGCGGCGGACTCGGTGAGCTCGGGGGCGGCGCCCAGGCGACGCCCAGCTGCTGCTCGTGGATGATCTTGTCCGCCTGTAATGGTCAGCCCGCCCCCCCCCCCCCCCCCCCAAACGCCCAGCACAGCCCAGACCACAGCGGCGGTGAGAATGAGGGGGCAACTGGCACGTGTTCGCGCCACCACCACACTCATCCCCATAGCCATCCCATACCCACCACCACACTCAGACCCATAGCCATCCCATACCCACCACCACACTCATCCCCCCACACTGACCCACGCCCATACCCAGACCCACCAAATAGCCTATCGCCATTCCCCATACCCCATCACAAGCCCACCCGATGGCCACACAGACCCGGAGCACCTTGCGCGGTGAGGTCCATCATCATACCCATCCCCACCTCCATACGCCACGAATACCAAGGTATTCGTGTGACTAGTTAGCAGGCTGAGGTCTCGTTCGTTAACGGAATGAACCATAACCAGACAAATCACTCCATCTATCGATGGCCACACAGACCCGGAGCACCTTGCGCATGAGGTCCATCATCATACCCATACCCACCTCACCTCCATATATGCACAGCCACAGACCTGGAGCACCTTGCGCATGAGGTCCATGATGGTCTGCTCGTTCATCCGGTAGATCTCGTTGAACCGGCGCCCGTCGGAGAGCTCAAAGTGGCGGAACTTGTTCTGCAGCTCCTGTGAATGTGTGTGTGTGTGTGTGTGAGGTCGGGGAGAGACGCCACGAATGTCAGTGTGTCCATGATACAGAGAGGGGATGGTGGAGGAACTTGTTCTGCAGCTCCTGTGAATGGGAGAGTGTGTGTGTGTGAGAGAGGTCGGGGAGAGACGCCACGAATGTCAGTGTGCCCATGATACAAAGAGGGGATGGTGGAGGAACTCGTCTTGCAGCTCCTGCAGTGAGGTGCCCCCCCCCCCCCCGGGCGGTACGTGCGATATGATTGTCTGTGTCAGAAGGAAGAAGGACGATACTGAGAGGGAGTGCGTGTCCAGGATTGCCACTCCAACCCCCCCGGGGATTGCCACTCCAACCCCCCCGGGGATTGCCACTCCAACCCCCCCGGGGATTGCCACTCCAACCCCCCCGGGGATTGCCACTCCAACCCCCCCGGGGATTGCCACTCCAACCCCCCCGGGGATTGCCACTCCAACCCCCCCGGGGATTGCCGCTCCAACCCCCCCGGGGAATTGCCACTCCAACCCCCCCGGGAATTGCCGCTCCAACCCCCCCGGGGATTGCCACTCCAACCCCAGGGTGAGTCGACCTTGAACTGTTCCGTGACCCGCTTGTACTCGGCCGTCAGCTGGTCATTGACGGCCTCGAACTCCTTGTTGCTCTGCTCGAACCGGGCCCGGAGCTGGGTCAGGGCGTCCTGCAGCCGGGCCGACTTGGTCGATTGGATCTCCTTGGTGGTCTTGTTCTCGGCCGCCCGGTACTTGAGCACGTTGTTGTTGTAGGTCAGTTTCTCCTCGTTCAGCTTGATCGTGGCAAGCATCTGCGGGGGGTCGGGCAGGATATGGGTGCGGGTGAGCGGGCGTGCGGGCGGGGAGGAGCGTGAAGGCGTGAAAGTGGTGGCGGGTGTGGGTGGGTGGTGCCGGTTTTCAAGGCAGCTGTAGCCTCCGGCGGCAGAGACATGATGATGATGATGATGATGATGATGATGGTGATGATGGTGGTGGTGGTGGTGCTGATGATGGTGCTGATGATGGTGCTGACGATGGTGCTGATGGTGGATGATGGGCGATGGGCGATGGGTGATGGGTGATGGGTGATGGGTGATGGGTGATGGGTGATGGGTGATGATGATGATGATGATAATGATGATGATGATGATGGTGGTGGTGGTGGTGGTGGTGGTGGTGGTGGTGGTGGTGGTGGTGGTGGTGGTGGTGGTGGTGGTGGTGGTGGTGGTGGTGGTGGTGGTGGTGGTGGTGGTGGTGGTGGCGGCGGCGGCGGCGGCGGTGGCAGAGGGGATGGTGGCAGAGGGATGGTGGCAGGGGTCCGGGGCGACAGGGACCTCGATGTGCTGCTGTTGGAGCTCCTGGATCTCCGACTCCAACTGGATGTTGAGCTGGTTGTAGCTGTCCGCGCCCTCGGCCCGTTTCTGCGGAGAGGAGATAATCCGTCGTTGTGGGCCGGTCAGCAATGGAGGGCGTGGGAGGGTGGGGTACTGAAGACGGGGGCATGGGGGTACTGAAGACGGGGGGAGCATGGGGGGGGGGGGGGCATGGGGGTACTGAAGACGGGCGGCCAGCGGACCTGATCGAGGGCCTCGAGGTGGTCCTCGAACTGCTTTCGCCGCTCGGCCAGCTGCTTCCTGCGGGCGGCGGGGATGATGAAGACGAAGCGAATCAGGGTGTGGTGTGAATGGTGCGTGCCCGTGCGTCCGTGCGTCCGTGCGTCCGTGTGGGCGGGGGGAGGGTGGAGGGGGGAGGGGCGGACGTCTCCAGGGCAGAGCGCTCGGCCAGCAAGGTCTGCAGCTCCTGTTCGTTGGACTCGAGTAGGGTGGTCCGGTCTTTCTGTTGGTCCGTAGCCGACATCCCCCCGGGGTGAGAACCACCATACAGCCGGCAACACCCCACACCCATCCACCCGGTTCGGGGGGAGTTCCGGACCATGAACTGCGCCTCCATCCGCTCGAGCTCCTCCCGGTAGGAGATCTGCAGCTGGGCGAAGGACTCGCGCATCCGCTGCAGCAGAATATCTGCATCCCCCGGAGGTGAGTGTCACTCCGTCCAAGCAGAGACAGACCAATGTCTGCACGCTGCCTCCTCAAAGACTGCGTATATTCTGTGTTTTTTGAGGCGAGTTGATCGCGAAACTCCTGGATGAGGCGATCCTTCGAGGAGATGATGTCCTGGCAGATCTTCTCTTGTTGTGTCAGCTCCTGCCGCGGCAAAACCATTCGAGCGAATCATGTAATCACGAAACAGACTTTTTGAATCTCATCCGGAGATGTCAATCGGCTCTTCAGTGCCAGCATACGCTGCGAAACGGCAGCATTGGCCTTGCGGCTTTCTTTCTGTTCCTGTTCCTTCTTCACCTGCCGTTCGAGTCTCCTTTCGTCCTGTCGCGGGTAAGGGGGTTGGGGAGGAGCAGAGATGACCAACAGACTTCGAGAACGTGTCGATCGTTTTCGTCCTTGTCACCCTGAATTCGAATTGCGGTAATTTCTTTCGTTGCATCGGCTTTCACTTGTTGTAACCTTTGTTGAACATCTTCGGTAATTCGGGGCGCTCCCGGATCCTCTTCTGTGCCAGTCTCCATAAGAAGAACGTGTTGGCCCGGTGGGGTATTGACGCACTCCGGAAAGATTCAAATGGATGAATTGGACGAAAAAATGGCGGCCCAGATAATAAATGCGGAAAAAACAATAGAGAGGGGAAGGTAAACAGAGGTGTTGTTTCACTCGAGGAGGTCACGCCACAGCAATCACATGGTTATTTCACTCAGAGAAAGAGGGGACGAACAAAAACGAGGAAAGATCTGAAAAGCAGAGCAGAAGCAGCGGAAAAGCGGAAAAGCATCCCCCGACGAATAAAATCGAAAAAATACAAGAAACGTGACCAGCAGGAGTGGAAAGCGGGAAAAGGGATTACTGACAGTCCCTTGAGAGGTGAGCGAGGCTGCCCGAACAGGAGGAGAGGCGAGCGTAGGCGATCACATGATGATGCACTCCTTCTGTTTTTTCTGGAGCTCAGCCGCGGTGGATGTGGCTGTGGCTGTATCACCCCCGGGTGGTGTGGCTGCGTCGCCTGCGTCACCAGGGGCCGGTTGGCCACCCTCTGGTGGCGGTTGCTCTGCTGTCGTCGCCTCTGCCTCGGTGGTGGCCATGGACAGGGTGGCGGAGGGCGGCCGGGGGGGAGCCTCCTCGGAGGTGTCGGCACGGGGGGGTTGGGTCAGCCGGCGGCCAAGGCGGGGGACGGGCGGGGTGATCCCCAGTTCGCGGAAGATGTAGGTGGCCCACTGGGTCCGCGGCAACCGACGTCGGCTGGTGGGAAAAGGGGATGGGAAGGACGATGGGACAAAGTGAACGAGGAACACTCATGCGTCGACAGGCGCGAGGAATAAGGGGCGAGGGGAGGCGGACCGGGCGCCGTCGTACATCTCCTCGATGGTCTTGGTGTAGGTGGCGTTGGGCTGCTGCAATTTGATGTGCAATGCCATCAGGCGGAAGTTCCTGGGGGGAGGGGAGACGAAGGAGCAGGCAGACGGGTCAATGAAGGCCTGTCCACACCGAGCTGGCCGCGGGGTGGGAGCTCATGAATGGATGCCAATCACACTCCCACTCCGGCACCACGCATCGGTTGCGGCACAGACTCCATCATGAGCTGCTTCTGGGTCTTGGTGCTCTCCTCCAGCTGCCGCTCGCGCTCGTCGATCAGCGTCCGCAGGTGCCACACGTACGTGGCCGACTGCGCCCCACAGGGCACCCCCGCGGACCGCGATCAATAATGTGCCCAAAAAAAAAGGTGCACGGGGGGGAGGGTGGGGATGTGTGATACAGACCTCCGGCTGGCCTGCCTCGTCCCGGAACAAGGGCGTTTTCCCGGGGGTCCGCCGCGCCTGGGCCGGCGGGAGCCCAGGTGCCGTGGTGGCCTCGACAGGCTCCGTGGTCCCACTCGGGGCGACGGCAGGCTGCTGGGAGCTGGTCGGCTCCATGGTGGGCAGGAAGGGCTGCGGGCCGGGCGGGGAGGCTGGTGCGGGCAGGGCGCTGGCAGTGGCGGTGGTGTCCGAGGCGGCTGCGGCGCCCAGCAGCTGGGGGAAGGATGAGGCCCGCAGGGACATGGACGAGAGCACGCTCTGCGGGATGGCGCTGACGGTGCGGCGGGAGGATGGCGGCCGGGGCGGCAGGGTATCCGGGGCGACCTTGCCCAGGGTGAACTGGGCCCGACCCGAGGGGGACAGCTGGCCCCGGGAGACGTTGCGCGTCTCGATCTCCTCGAGGGTCCGCATGGCCACCAGGAAGCGCGATGCTGATCCGCCCGGGGTGGCCGCCATGGGGCTGCGGGGTGAGGCCAGACTCGAGAAGGACCGCCGCCGGGTGGTGGCGGCCGTGGCCGATTGGGGTGAGGCGGGCAGGGCGGAGGAGCCCAGGGCGGAGGGCGGGATGATGGTCAGGGAGCGGCGCCGGGGAGGCGATTTGACCGGCACCAGAGACGATGGCGCGATGGCGGCGGCGGCGGTGGTGGCCGGCTGCTGGGCAGTGGGCGAGTGAGGTGGCGACCGGGTGGTGATGGTGGCTGGCGGGGTGAGGGGTGGCAGGGCGCCTGCGGGGGAGAGTGTGGCGGGCGGCCCCACAATCATCGATTCGGGGTGGGTATCGCCCACGGGGGATGGAACCCGGGATGTGCCGACCGGGGTGGTATCGACAACCGGGGTGGCATTCCCGTCCGCGGGAGCGAGTGTGGGTGGGTTCGGTGGGGGCATGGGGGCGTCCGGTTGGGGCGGCTCGAGGGAGGGCAGCCTCTGGGTGGACAGCCGCATGGCCGCGGCAGCTGATATTTGGGCCATGGAACCTGTCATCGGCCCGGAGGGTGAGAGCAGGGGTGGGGACAGGGGTGGCAGGGGGCTCGGGGGTGGTGAGGCGGGGGCCGCCAGGGCAGATGAGGAGCCCGACACGCGGTGCGGGTGCGGTGAGGATCCCTGACGATGGTGGGTGGGGGGCGGCGGGAGGCCGGTGGGCGAGTGGACCCGGGAGGGCGAGGCGGCTGCCTGGGCCAGCTGCTGCCGGGCAAAGGCGGCCAGGATGACGTGATGGGGCACCGGGGCCGAGACCCCGAAGGGGAAGGCGGGGCCGGCCGCCAGGGAGGTGGGGGCGGCGGCGGGGTGCTGGGGGATGGCCATCGGCGGGCTGGTGGTGGCCGATGAGGGGGCGAGGGACCGCTGGGTGGCCGCGGAGGGATCCACCCCGTGGCCATTGCCCAACAGGGGCGAGGGGAACGCGCCCCCGCGCGGCGAGGGGCTCCGGGTTGGGCGGGAGAGGGCCGCCAGCCCGGGGGAGCCCATCCGCAGCATGCGGGGCGAGGAGGCGGGCACGTGGTACCCGCTGCTGCTCGGGGTGGTGGGGCCGGGCGAGGCGAAGTGAGGCGGCAGGGGCGGCAGCCCGGGCGAGGACGCGGCGGGCGGTCGGGGCTCGAGGGGCGGCGGGGGCGACAGGGGCGTGGCGAAGATGGGCGGAACGTTGGTCGGGCGGCCGCCGGAGGATGGCGGAGCGGGCCGCAGGGCAAGCGGCGAGAGGATGGCCGTCGGGGCGGCCTCCTCGAGTTCCCGCACCCGGGCGTGGAGTCGCTCGATGGTGGCCTCCATCTGCTGCCGATGGGCCACACTGTCATCATCACCACCACGGCTTCTGATGGCCTCGGTTGTGGGGTCCGTCTGGGTCGAGGTCGTTGCCTGCTGCTGCTGCTGTGGGGCGGATGATGCGGCAGCCTTCTCACCCTTCAGGTTCTTCTGTGTCTGTCCCTCCAGGGCCTGCACGCGGGCCCGCATGTCGGCACACTCGCACTCGGCGACGGCGAGGGACGCCCGTCCGGCCGCCAAGTCGGCCTCCAGCCTGGCCACCTGGGCCGCGCTCGCTGCCTGCTGCTGTCGGGCCTCGGCTCCCTCTGTCTCAAGGCAAGCGACCCGGGTCTCCGCGGCCTGCAGAGCCTGAGACAGCTGGGCCGCCTCGGCCTTCAGCGAGGCCTGGACATCACAAAGTTCGGTGTTCAGGGCAGCGACGCGGTCCTCGAGGGTCTTCTGGCCCTCGACCGCGGCGGCCAGTCGGGACTCGAGGCCCGCAGTCGCCTCGGCCTCGGCGGTCCGTCGGGTGGCCACGAGCTCGGCCTGCTCGGCCAGACGGGCCACTTCCGAGGCGGCCTGTTCGCGGGCGGCCTCCGTCACGCTCAGCGCATCGCGCAGCGAGTTGGCCTCGGCCCGGGCCTTCGCCAGCTGGCTCGTCACGGTGCGCAGCTCGGCCGACACCTCGGAGCATATGGCCTGCTGAGAGGCGAGGTCCTTCGTACGCGCGGCCAGGTCCTCGTTCACGTGGGCCAGGGCCGCCTCCAGATCGGAAACTTGGGCCTGCTGCTGCTGCTGTGCCGCGTCGGCGGCCTGCAGTTTCGCGGCCAGAGTGGCGCGGGCCTGGGTCAGTTCGGCCCGCTCGGCCTCCCAAGCGGACTGCAGTTCGACGAGGCGGCCCTCGGCCTGGCGCAGCTGATCCTCCAGTGCGGCCCGTGCGGCTGCCTGCTCGGTCGCATGCTCCCGGGCGGCCGCCTCGAGGGTATCGAGGGCCTTCCGAGTGGCGGCGCACTCGGCCAGGGCCGCCTTCAGCCGGTCGGCCGCTTCGGCCGCCTGACTGCGGGACATCTGGGCTGTCAGGCCTTGGTCGGCCCTGGCCTGTTCGAGATCGGCCCTGGCTTGGTCGAGGGCGGCCTGCTCTTGCCGCCGGCCCTCCTCCAATGTGTGAATGGCTTCCTGGGCCCGGCCGAGGTCGGCGTCCCGGACGGCGAGTGCCTGGTCGCGGGCATCCAAGAGGGCCTGTTGCTCGGCCAATCGGGCGTCCATGGCGGCAGCGGCAGCGACGCGTTGGGACAAGGTGCGTTCAGCCTCGGTCAGGGCGGTAGCAACAGTCTCCTTCTCGGCCGCCGCGGTCTGGAGGGCGTCCGCCAGCTGTGCGGCCTTCTCGGCAGCCGCTCGGGCCTCAGCCTGGGTGGCGATCAGCTGGTCCTGGGCAGCAGCGAGTGCGGCCTCGCGGACAGCTTGGGCCTCGACCAGCAGCCGCTGCGTCTCGGCGTGGGATGCGCAGGCTTCCTCGAGGCGACGCTGGGCGGCCTCGAGTTGGGCACTCCGCTCGGCCAGCTGGCCCTGCAGCGCGGCACAGTCGGCCTGGGCCCCTGCAAGCTGCTCGGCGCGCTCGGCCAGAGACCGGTTGAGCGTCCCAACCTGTTCCTCGAGCACCTTGGTCTCGTCGGCCCGGCGGGCCTCCAGGGCGGCCATCGCGGCTTCGCGGGTGGCCCGATCGGCCTCCAGCCCGCGCAGCTTGTCCTCCAGGGCGGCCTGGAGCCCGTCCCGCTCGGCCAGGGCCCGCTTCAGGTCGACCACGGAGGTCTCCAGGGCGGCCACCGCACCGGCGCGCTCCTTCAGAGCCTCCTCCAGGGTGGTCGACATCTCGCTGAGCCTGGTCTCAATCTCGGCCTCATGTGCGACATGCTTGTCCTCGAGTTGGCGAGCCTCGGCAAGGACTGCCTCCAGTTCCTTGATCTGCTGCTGCGCCGTGGCCGTGGCCGCACGAGCCGCGGCCAGCGACACCCCCAGCGCCGCCACGTCACTTTGGGCAAGGGCCGCGGCATGCTCAAGGGTCTGCACCCGGTCCGCCTGTGCGGCAAGGTCGGCCGAGCGAAGGGCCAGAATCTGCCGCAGCTCGGTCGCCTCGGCCTCACGGGCGGCCAGCTGGGCGATCTGCTTGGCGTGCCGGTCGGCAAGCTGCCCCAGGTTGGCGCGCAGGGACGCCCGCTCGGCCTCGCGCTCCGCCAGGGCCGCCTCGGCCGCGGCCAGCGATTTGTCCGAGGCTTCGAGCCTGCCTTGGAGGTCCTCCTTGGCCAGCTGCAGGGCAGCGGCTTCCTTGGCACGCTCCGTCCCAGTGGCCTCGGCCTGGGCCAGGGACTCGCGCAAGGCCCGGGCTTGGGACTCGAGGGCTGCGATCTGCTTGGTCTCGTCGGCCCGGCGAGCCTCCAGGGCTGCCATGGCGGTAACCACGATGGCCCGATCGGCCTCCAACACGCGCGCCTTCTCCTCCAGGGCGGCCATTGCGGTCTCGCGGGCGGCCCGATCGACCTCCAGCCCGCGCAGCTTGTCCTCCAGGGCGGCCTGGGCGGCGTTGCCCTCGGCCAGAGCACGTCTCAGGTCGGCTAGGGAGGCCTCCAGGGCAGCCACCGCACCGGCGCGCTCCGTCAGGGTCGCCTCGGCCTGGGCCAGGGCGGCTGTCGTCTGACTGAGGGTGGCCTCGCGCTCGTCACGCTGCGTCTGGGCGGCCAGCAGCTCGGCCTGTGTCTGGGCCTGGGCTGCCTCGAGCGAGCGGACCCGGGCCTCGAGGTCGCCACGGGTTCGGGCCTGATCCGCGCGGGCCTCCGCCAGAGTCGAGTCCAAGGCGGCCACCTCAGCTGCGCGCTCTTTCAGGGCTGCCTCCACCTGGGCCAGCGACACCTCCAGTCGGGTGCGGGACTCGGAGTGCTCGGCGACAGCCCGGGCAGTGTCGGCCTGGACCTGGGCGAGCTCCGAACGTGTGGCGGCAAGCTCGACCCCACGGGCGTCCCGTGCGGCCTGAGCCTCGGAAAGTGCCTTCTCCGCGGCGCTGAGGGACTCGGTCGTGGCCACGCGGCTGGCTTGGGCAGCCTCGGCCTCGGCGCCAGCCTGGGCCAGCCGCGCCTCGAGGGCCCCGATCTGGTCCGCCATCTGGGCGCGGGTCCGGTCCTGCTCGGCCTGCGCCTGGGCGGCGGCAGCCTGGGTCTGAGTAAGCGAGGCGCGCAGGGACACGAGGTCGGCACGGAGCGCCTCCGCCTCGGCCGTGCGAGCCTGCAGGGTGGCCCCGGCCTGGTCGAGGGCTTGCTGGGCGGCGGCACGGGCGGCCTCCTTCTGGGCGAGGGCATCGCCCTGGGCCTGGTGAGCGGCCTGCAGGGCGGCCAGCTCGGCCAGGCGGCCTTCCATGGCGCTGGTGGCTGCCTGACTGGCGGCCTGTGCAGCCGCGGCCTGCTCGGCCAGGGCGGCCTCCTTCTCGGCCAGGGCAGCCTCGAGGCCATGGGCCCGTGCCTGGGCCGCGGCCAGGTCGGCCTCGCGGGCAGCCAGGGCGGCCTCGGCCTGGCTCAGCTCCACCCGGCCGGCAGCCTGGGCATCCTCCAGCCCACGCACCGCGGCCCGCAGGTCGGCCAGCTTGCCCTCCAAGGCGGCCTTGGCCTCGGCCCCCTGGGCCACGGCCCGCTTCAAGTCGGCCACCGAGGCCTCCAGCCCGGCCACCTCGGCCGCCCGGCCCTTGAGCGCGGCCTCCCGCTGCACCAGAAGGGCCGCGCCCTCGCGCAATCGGGCCTCCCGCTCGGCCGCGGCGTGCTCTGCGGCTCGCAGGGCCGCCTGCGCTTCGCCGAGGGAGGCCTCCAAGGCCTCGGTTTTTTGTTTCTGGGCGGCGGCCTCGGCGGCATGGGCGTCCTCGGCCTTGGCCATGTTCACTCGAATCTCCTGCACCTCGGCCTCCAGGGCGGCCCTCTGCACGTCCTGCTCGGCCAGGGCCCGCTGCAGGTCGGCCGCGGAGGCCTCCAGGGCAGCCACCGCCGCGGCACGCTCCAAGAGGGAAGCCTCTTTTTGGGACAGGCAGCCAGCCAGCTCGTGGGCCTTGTCCTGGCTGGCGGCCAGGTCGCGTTCCCGATCGGCGGCTTGTTGGCGGGCGGCGGTGAGGGCGACCTGGGTCTCGGCCAGGGCGGCTCGAGCCTCGTCGACCTCCTTCTGGCGGCCCGTCAGGGCGGCGTCCTGCTGGGCCAGCCGCCCCTCCAGCTCGCCCACCCGGCCCTCCAGCGCGGCCTGGGTGCGGGCCAGCTCGGCCTCGCGACGCTCACTCTGCGCAAGGGCCGTCTGGGTCCTGACCACGTCCTCCAGCCGAGTGGTCAGAAGAGCCTCCTTCTCGGTCATGGCGGTCTCTTTCTCGGCCAGGGCACCCTGGAGCGCCTGGCGGGCGGCCTCCGAAGTGGAAAGTGCATCCGCGCGCTGAGCCGATTCCGCGCGCGCCGCCACCAACTCGGTCTGCCGCCCTGCCAGCATCTGCTCCTGCGCCTTGAGCTCGCCCTGAAGCTTGGCCAGCTCGCGTTCCAGGCCTGCCTTCGCGTCGGCCTCGGCCGTGGCGGCCGCATTCCGTTGGTCAATGGCGGCCTGCAGGCGGGCTGTCTCTGCCTGGTGGGCCAGCTGGGCGCTCACAGCCTCGTCACGAAGCCGCTGGGCGCAACCTTCGAGCTGACTCCGGGCCTGGGTGCTCTCGGCCGCTTGGCTGTCCAGGGCCGCGTGGGCCTCGGCCAGGGCCGTCTGGATCCGCGCGATCTCCGCGGCGTGGGCCTCGGCATCGCCCCGGGCGCGCTGGGCGGCTGCGGCCTGGTCCTTCTCGGCCTGCTCGCGCTGGTGCTGTAGGGCCTCTTCAAGGGCGCGGCCTTGGGCGCGCGCAGCGGCCAGGTCGGCCTCACGGGTGACCAGGATGGCCGCGGTCCGGTCGAGGTCGCGACGGACCCCATTTGCCTCGACCAGCCGCGCCTGCAGGTCGGCCAGCTGACCCTCGAGGCCCGTCTTGAGCTGGGCGCTGGAGGTCAGCACGCCCTGCAGCTCGACCAGGGAGGCCTGCAGGGAGGCCACCTCGGCCTGGCGTTCCTTCTCGGCGGCCGCCTGCTGCCGGGCGGCCTCGTCGAGTCCCTGGATGCGGCCCTCCAGCTCATGGCGCGTCTGGACGGCCTGCTCGAGAGCGGCCCGCAGGCGGACGGACTCGGCGTCCAACGCGGCCCGGGTGGCTTCCTTCGCGGCCAAGGCCTCCTCGAGCGAGGCCGCCTTTTTGGCGAGTTCGGCCCGGCGGGCCTCCAGGGCGGCCATCGCGGTCTCGCGGGCGGCCCGATCGGCCTCCAACCCGTGCAGCTTGTCCTCCAGGGCGGCCTGGGCGGCGTTGCCCTCGGCCAGGGCCCGCTTCATGTCGGCCACGGAGGCCTCCAGGGCGGCCACCGCATCGGCGCGCTCCTTCAGGGTCGCCTCGGCCTGGGCCAACGTGGACTGAAGGTCGTCGCGGGAGTGGGTCAGGTCAGTCAGGGCGCGATCCCGGGTGGCCAGAGCCGTCTTGGCGAGATCGAGGTCGGCACGGAGCGCCTCCACCTCGGCCGTGCGAGTCTGCAGGGCGGCCCCGGCCTGGTCGAGGGCTTGCTGGGCGGCGGCGCGGCCGGCCTCCTTCTGGGCGAGGGCATCGCCCTGGGCCTGGTGAGCGGCCTGCAGGGCGGCCAGCTCGGCCAGGCGGCCTTCCATGGCGCTGGTGGCTGCCTGACTGGCGGCCTGTGCAGCCGCGGCCTGCTCGGCCAGGGCGGCCTTCTTCTCGGCCAGGGCAGCCTCGAGGGCGCGCCGCCCGGACTCCGCCTGCGACAGGGCATCCTGTAAGGCGGCCTTGGCGTCGGCTTCGCGGGCTGCGGCCTGTTTGAGTTCCGCCACGGAGGCCTCCAGGGCCGCCACCTGAGCGCTCCGATTGTCAAGCGCCGCTTGGCGCCGCCCGAGGTCGGCCTCCGTCTCGCGGAGCGCACCAGCCAGCTCGTCCCGGGCGCGGCCCTGTTCGGCAGCAGAAGACTGGGCCGCCGCGAGGGCCTGCTTTGCTCCGTCGAGCTCCTCGCGCAGAGTCGCAAGTTCCGCCCGGTGGGCCGTGATGGCGGCCTCCCTCTGGGCAAGGGTCTCTTCGCTGGTGCGCTGGGCGGCCTGCAGGGCGGCCAGCTCGGCCAAACGGCCTTCCATGGCGCTGGTGGCGGCTTGGCTGGCGGCCTGTGCAGCAGCTGCCTGCTCGGCCAGGGCGGCCTCCTTCTCGGCCAGGGCGCCCTCGAGGCCATGGGCCCGCGCCTGGGCCGCAGCCAGGTCGGCCTCGCGGGCGGCCATGGCGGCCTCGGCCTGGCTCAGCTCCACCCGGCCGGCAGCCTGGGCATCCTCCAGCCCCCGTACCGCGGCCCGCAGGTCGGCCAGCTTGCCCTCCAAGGCGGCCTTGGCCTCGGCCCCCTGGGCCACGGCCCGCTTCAAGTCGGCCACCGAGGCCTCCAGCCCGGCCACCTCGGCCGCCCGGCCCTTGAGCGCGGCCTCCCGCTGCCGGAGCGACTCCTTGAGGTTGCCGCCGGCGGCCTCGAGCTCCTGGTTGGCAGCGACCTGGCTCTTCAGACCCGCCTCGGACTTGGCGAGGGCTTCGCCCAGCCCGCGAATCGTCCCCTCCCGCTCGGCGAGAGTGGCTTGCTGGGCGGCCCGCTCATGCTCGAAGGCCGCCTGGGCCTCGGCCTGTGATGCCGCGGCACGTTGCGCCTGTGCCCGACTCTCGGAGAGCGCGGCCTCCAGGACCGCGGCTTCGGCCGTCTGCCGTTGGAGCGCGGCCTGAGTCCGGGAGGCTTCCTCCTCAAGTGCCTTAATTCGGGTCGCCTGCTCTGCACAGAAGGCGGAATGGGTGGCGGCAGCCTGGCTGGCGGCCTGCCGGGTCTCAGCAAGCGAGTCCCGCAGGCCTGCTGCCTCGACGCGCAAGGAGGCCAGTGCGTCATCGTGGGCCCGCTGGGCCGCGGTTGCGTCGGCCTGCAGCCCGTGCAGCTTGTCCTCCAGGGCGGCCTGCAGCCCTTCCCGCTCGGCCAGGGCCCGCTTCATGTCGACCACGGAGGTCTCCAGGGCGGCCACCACACCGGCGCGCTCCTTCAGGGCTTCCTCGGCCTGGGCCAGGGCGGTTGATGTCTCGCACAGTCGGGCCTCAAGCCCAGCCACCAAGGCAGCGTGGACGGTCGCGAGCTCTTCGCGCTGCTGTTTGGCGACCGCTGCTTGGTCCTGCATCTGGGCGTCCCTTTGGGCGACGGTCGACTCCAGGCCGCGGATTGTACCCTCCTGCTCGCGGGCCTTGTCCTGGCTGGCGGCCAGGTCGCGTTCCCGATCGGCGGCTTGTTGGCGGGCGGCGGTGAGGGCGGCCTGGGTCTCGGCCAGGGCGGCTCGGGCCTCGTCGACCTCCTTCTGGCGGCCCGTCAGGGTGGCGTCCTGCTGGGCCAGCCGCCCCTCCAGCTCGCCCACCCGGCCCTCCAGCGCGGCCTGCCTCTCGGCGGCTTGGCGCTTGTCCGCCTGGGCCTCGGCCAAGGCTTGCGTGAGCTCCGACAGCCGGGCAGTCTGTCCCCCGGCTGTCTCTTGCAATGCCCGGATCCTCTCCCGGGCAGCATCCACCTCGGCCTGCCGGGCGGCAAGATCGTCCTTCGTGGCGCGCAGCATGTCGGTCTGCTCGGCCAGTGCCCGATCGAGAGTCTGCTTGGTGGTCTGGGCCTGGGCCAGACTGCACTCCAGCGAGGCCTTGGCGGCCGCCTCGGAGGCCACGGCCCGGGTGAGGTCGGCAGCCGAGGCCTGCAGGGCGGCCACCTCGACCTCTCGCTGCCGGGTGACGTGGTCGAGGGATTCCACTTGCACGTGCAGCTTCTCCTCCAGTGATCCGATGGTGTTCTTGAGCGCGGCGGTCTCATCAGCCCGGCGGGTCTCCAGGGCTGCCAGGGCGGCCTCCCCACTGGCCCGATCGGCCTCCAACCCGCGCGCCTTCTCCTCCAGGGCGGCCATCGCGGTCGCGCGGGCAGCCCGATCGGCCTCCAGCCCGCGCAGCTTGTCCTCCAGGGCGGCCTTGACGGCGTTGCCCTCGGCCAGGGACTGCTTCAGGTCGGCCACGGAAGCCTCAAGGGCGGCCACCGCATCGGCGCGCTCTTTCAGGGTCGCCTCGGCTTGGGCCAGGGCGGCTGTCGTCCGACTGAGGGCGGCCTCGCGCTCGTCACGCTGCGTCTGGGCGGCCAGCAGCTCGGCCTGTGTCTGGGCCTGGGCTGCCTCGAGCGAGCGGACCCGGTCCTCGAGGTCGGCGTGGGTTCGGGTCTCCTCGGCTGCTGTCTGCCGGGCCTCGGCCAACGCGGCCTCCAGACCCGCCGCGTTCGAAGCGCTCTGTTTCTGGGCGACCTGAGCCAGGGCCAGGGCCTCCTCCAACCCGCGAATCTTGTCCTCCAGCTCGGCCCGGGCTGCGGTCTGCTCGGCAGAGTCGCGGGCGGCAGAAGCGCGGGCCTCGCCCAACTCGTCCTGGCGGGCCCGCAGGGCCTCCTGGGCGGTTCGTTGGGCCTCCTCGAGGCCGTGGATCTTGTCCTGGGCCTGTGCCAACGAGTCCTGGAGCGTGTCTCGGGCTGCAGTCACCTCAGCCACCGTCTGCTGCAGCCCATCCAGCTCCGTCTCGCGTGCCTTGAGTCGATCTTGCGCCTGCCTGAGGGCAGCCTCAAACTCGGTCGCCCGGGTCGCGTGGGTGCGCTCGAGGTCCACGATCTGGGCCTCCAGGCGGCTCCGGGCCAGGACCATCTCGGCGGCGGCACGCTCCCCGGCCGCGAGGGCGTCCTTGGCCTCGGCCAGGGCTGCCTGGAGCGTGGTCACCTCCGTGGCGCGGGCCCTCAGTTCGGCTCCCCGCCGCTCGAGGTCGGCCAGACTGTCGGCGAGCCTGTGCACGAGGGCTGCCCGCTCATCGGCCGCCAGCTGCAGGTCGTGGCTCAGCGAGTCCAGGCGCGTCTGGGCCGCAGCCAAGTTGTCATGGAGCTCGGCGCAGGCCTGGGTCCGTTGGGCGGCCTGCTGCTCAGCAGAGGTGAGAGCAGCCTTGGTCTCGTCGAGGGTCACCAGGAGGGCCCCAAGCTCGGCGTGGTGGGCCCGTTGGACGCTCTCGGCCCGCGTCGAGCTCTCGGCCAGCTGGCTTTGGAGCGACGCCGTGTCGATCTCGGATTGACGCAGGGCGGCCCGGGCCTGGGCCAGGTCCCGTTCCAGCTCTGCGACGCGTTTGGCGGCCTCTGCCTGGGCAGCCTCTGCCTGGACACGGTTCGATATCTCCGTTTGACGAAGCCTGTCCTCCAGGGCGGCCTGCAGCCCGTCCCGTTCGGCCAGGGCCCGCTTCAGGTCGGCCACCGAGGCCTCCAGGGCGGCCACTGCCGCGGCGCGTTGGGACAGGGCATCCTGGAGCCCGGCTGCAGTCGCCTGGCGGGCGGCGCTGATTTGGGATTGCTCCTCCAGCAGGGCCCTCAGAGCGACTGTCTCGGTCTGCTTGTCGCGCAAGCCAGTCCTGGCCTCGGCCAGCTCAGCTGCCCCGGCCTCGAGGGATCGGCGCGCATCGGCCAGGGCGGCCTCGGTCTCACGGACAGCCGCCTGGCGCTGCTCCAGGGCGGAGGTCGCGTCCCGGGCCCGTGCGGTGGCCTGGCTTGCCTCCTCGCGGGTCATGGCCAACTCCTCGAGGATCCCCCGGATCCGGGTCTCGAGGGCGTCCCGGGCCTCGGCGCCTGCCACCAGGATCCGCTTGCCTTCCTCAATCTGGGCGCGCAAGGCGGCCACCTCGTCGTCGGCCCAGTCCTCCTCCCCGGCCAGCTGACCCTGGACCGGGGCGGCGGGCACGTGGATGCACAGGCGTCGCTGCCGGAGACGCCTGCGCTCCTCCTCGGCGCCCGGCTGCACGGCGACGGGGCTGGCGGCCATGGCTATCAGCCCGGGCGAGGCGCCCAGAGCCTCCAATTCGCCGAGCATGATGCTCTTCCGTCGGCCGGCCACTGACTCATCGGGCAGGGCGTCGGGGGCGGGCGCTTGGTGAGGCGGGGTGTTGGGCGCGGCTCGAGGAGTCAAGGGGGCAGCGCCGGCTGGGGCCTTCAGGGCCGCGAATGCGCGGAGGGCCTGGACGCGTGAAAAATGGGGAATGACGGCGCAGGGTAAGTGGCGCGTTTTTTCGAGAGGCACGTGCGCGCACAGGCGCACACAGGTGGACGCGCCGGCACCAAGCGGGGGGGGGGGGGGGGGGGGGGACGACCTGAAGCTCCTCCCGAATGGCGCCCATGGCCTCCTCGAGGTCCGTCCACTCGGTGGCGCCCCCCTCGGCCGGCCGGCCCTCGCCCACCTCGACGGGGGCAGCGGGAGCCGGAGCAACAGCAGCGGGGGTCTCGGGGGGACTAATGTCGAGCTCGTGGTCGGCGGTGGGTGTCGTCGTCTTGGCCAGCTCGCCCAGGGCGGTGCCCGGGGTGCTGGGTGGGGTGCCCAGGGAGGGCAGGAAGGGTCCCCCGCTGCCCGTGATGGCGCTGGCCTGGGAGGCCAGGGTCCCTGAGAGGGTCGTATTACTGGTTGCAGCGGCGGGTACGGCAGGGAGAGTGTCGCTGGCTGGGGCGGCCTTGCCGGGGACGAGAGAGGCCAGCTGGGGGTGCTGCGAGAGAACTCCCGTCCGGGCGAGGGAAGTCAGCGCCGGAATCACCTGCACGCGCGCGGATGGTGGCCGGATGGGGCAAGGGAACGGAAAGGAATGAGGAAGAATTCAAAAATTGGGAGCAAAAAAAAACCAACAACACGCTTCTCGAGAAACATCCTCGCACTGCACGTCCCGACCCGCCCCGTCCGGTGTCGTCTGCGGACCCTCTGGTGGAGGAGCTGGTAGGCCCCGGCGAGTTCCTCGTTCTCGTGCTGCAGCTCCTCCTGGTCGGCCAGCAGCTGGTTGTAGCGTTCCTGGGTCTGGGCCAGCTCGGCCTGGGCCTGGTCCAGGGCCACTCCAAGGTCCATCTGCGGATTCGCGCATGAGATGACGGGAGTGGAGTGGACGATGATGATGATCGGGCGGTGATGATCGGGCGGTGATGATCGGGCGGTGATGATCGGGCGGTGATGATCGGGCGGTGATGATCGGGCGGTGATGATCGGGCGGTGATGATCGGGCGGTGATGATCGGGCGGTGATGATCGGGCGGTGATGATCGGGCGGTGATGATCGGGCGATGATGATCGGGCGATGAATCGATCGGGCGAGGATGATGTCGCCATCCCGAGATCCACCTTGTCTGCCCCTAATGCACCGACAATTCGATGACGACGTCATCCCCAGGGCTACCGCCTGCTCGCTCTCCGCAGACCTTGGCTGCCTCGAGCTCGTCCGCACCCTGCTGCTGTTGGTCGGCCCGCTCCCGCAGGACGGCCAGTTCCTTGGCGAGGGCCGCGCGCTCGGTGCGCAGGTAGGCGGCCTCCTTCTCGAGCCGCACTGCGTTCCGCTGGTGTTCGGCCGCGATGCCGGCAAGGGCCGCCAGAGACCCGTCGAGCGGGCTGCCCACTGGTGGTGGTGGTGATGTTGGTGGATGATGAGTAACGGCCAAATCAGAGGAGCGGGGGCCTTCGGCACCACGCGGTGCATTTTGCGACAGACCGCGGTTGATGGGCGCGGTTGCGACCATTGCGACGCCCTCAGAGCCCTGGCCCCTGCCCCTGCCGTCCCAGTCGCGCAGGGCGGCCTCGGCGGCCATCCGGCGGATGTCGAGCACATCGGGGCTGTGGCCGACCGCCGCCATGGGGGGCGAGGGCAGCGAGCCCGTCTCGTCCATGGGCGAGTGGAGCGGTGTCGTGGGCGGGGTCTCCTCGGGCGGCTCCGAGCGGGACCGCTTGTGGTTGGCGGCCTCGCTCAGCTCCTGGGCCAAGGAGACAGTGCCGGCCTCAGGTTCCGCCGCCCGGACTCGCCTCGGGAGGAGAAGCGGGCCCTGGGGCGAGTCCACCTCGGACAGGACCTGTGAGTCGTCATGATCGTGGGAGCCCCGGTCTGGTGTCAGCACCATCAGATCATCAAGTGCTTCGAGGGTCTGTCCCCCCTGCCGATCCTCAGCGGCCTCGGGGGCCCTGAACGTGGCCATGGCGGGCAGGGGCATGCTTTGCGCGGAGGGCAGGGTGGGCGTGCTCAGGACACTGTCCGAACGACGGCGCATGTGGACCGGGTCGGGCGTGCCCGGGGTGGTGGGCACAGGGTGGTTGGGGTCCTCGTGGGGCATCGGCAGGAAGGCCGCCGAGGCTGCGAGGCCGGGCGTCCGCGGCGCCTGGTCGCAGGGACACCAGAAAAGGAGAAGACAGTGGAAGGAAGGGGCGTCAGGATGGGCGGTGGGCGGAAACGCCAAAGGGGGAAGGGGGAGTGGCGACTCAGTGGGCGCGACGGGCGGCAGACAGACGGGAAGACTGACCCTTCGGGCATCCGCTGGCTCGCCCGTCTCGACGGTCGCCCGTGCCTTCGTCGACGCCACCTGGCGGCTGACCACCTCCTCGAAGCGGCTGCGGGAGGACGTCTGGGCGGCTGTGACCGAGAGCCGGTCCCGGGCAAGCAGCATATCCTGCAGGGCGTTGGCCGACTCGAGGGCCTGGTGGCGAGTGGCAGCCAGGTCGGTGCGGGCCTGGTCGAGCTCGGCCTGCACCTCGGCCAGCTGGTGCTCGGCCTTATCGGCCGCGTCCAGGTACTGCTCCATCTGTCGGGGGGTGTGGGTGTGAGGCGAGGGGAGGGACGCGGGGAGTGGTGAAAAGGCTGTGGATCTCGAGAGGCTTGTTCACGAGCCGAATGAGAACAATCACCCTCACACCACCATCACGCCGAGAAATCGAAGCCACCGCCCAGCCCAAACAGGAAGAAAAACACGGCCCGGAAACGGGAAATGGGGCTGATTTCGTAGAGCAGACCTTCTGGCGGTGGCGTGCCGCCTTCTCATTGGCGGCCGTGACCTCGGCCTGGGCCTGGGCGAAGTCGATCTTCAACATACCCAACTCGTTCCGCAGCCCGGCCGCTTCCTAAGGGTGGGATGATGGGAAAAGGTCGGCGGTGATGATGTCAGGGTGGGGTGTCGGTCGGTATGTCGGTATGTCGGTATGTCGGTATGTCGGTATCGGTATGTCGGTATGTCGGTATGTCGGTATGTCGGTAGGTATGTCGGTATGTCGGTATGTCGGCGACTGGACGTGGCGGGCAGGTGGAAAGGTCAGGCAGCAGACCTCCTTCAACTCGCTCATGACGGCCTCGAGCTCCTCCCGCCGTGCCCGCTGCAGGGTGGCGACCCACCCCACCCCGACACATGCACCAACCACCCAGCAAAGCGAGATCAGCATGATTAGCAAAAGGGAGCAACGCGTGATGCGTCCGATCACGCCCGGGCGCCACCCCACGCCGAACAGCCTAGCACCGATCAGCAGCGATTCGCAGGGGCCCGAACGGGATGGCGCATCACCAAGGGCAGGAGCGAGAGGAAGGAGGATGGAGAACAGGCCTCCTGGGCACCTTTGGTGCGCTCCTCCTGCAAGCGCCGCTCGAGGTCGAGCAGCCGCAGGTCGCGGTCCCGGAGATCCGCCGCCGACTGGGACTGCAGCGGGGGAGGGAGGGAGGGAGGGAGGGAGGGGGGGCAGAGACAGGTGAAATCGGAGAGACGGAAGGGTGATGCGGAGGCGGACCTCCAGTTGGTGAAGAGCTTCGTTCCGCTCGCTAACGGCCGTCTCCATGGTCATGAGCTGCTCCACCAGATGCTTGCCCAGCTCTGGCGGGAAGGATCAATGATCGAGTGCGTGGCAGCGGGGTGGGGTGTGTTAGGGACGGATCTGAAGTAGGGCAGACCGATGGCAGCGGCGAGGTCCTGGCGGGCCTCCTCAAGTTCCGAAGCGAGGTTGGCCCCGTCGGCGTCGATATCTCCCCGTTGGGTCCCCTCTGACCATCCGAGGAGTTGTCAAGAAGGGAGGACGGAGCGAGGCGTGTGTGAGGTGAGGCCAACCTGTCGGAGCCCCCGCCTCGTCCCTCCTTCAACCCCCATTTCCAGCCAGGGCCCGAGCCAGTGATGTGGCGGACCGATGTTCAGCAGTTGGGTCAAGAGATCTTGCACAACGCTGCTCATCTGGGCCCCACCGGGGTAGCGTTGCGGTGATGCCCCGGGGGAAGGCACGGGGAGCGGCCGGGGTTGTTCCGGGGTACCCACTTTCGCCGGAGTCCCTTTTAAAGGAGACTCGGGTGCCTCCGATGAAGGGGACGGGGCTGACTGGGCAGCGAGTGAGGTCGGGAGTCTGTGAGGGGAGGAGGGAATGTGGTGGCGTGCGACAGGGGTTGACAGACTGCTCGTCTGCAGAAACCGTCTGGAAGATCCAAGCAAGAAACGTGAGGATGCTCTGGTGCTCGCCCCTTGCGAGGAGAGCCGGCTCGAGATCGGGGATGTCCGGGATCCCCTCTTTGATTTGGTCGAGGAGTTGTGTGAATCGATCTGTCTTCTCGACCAAGGAAGAACCATTCTCGAGGGAGTACTGAGTGGCATCGAGAGGGATGCGAGAAGAGAGAAGTGCCGCAAAAGGAAGGGCATCACTGAAAACACTGAACAGAGTTGATGGCTCAACGGTCAAAAAGAGTGTGGATACGAGGTGGCCGTTGGCCCATGTACAGATGGCGTTTAAGAGTCCCTCTTCGTCCATTCAGTCGGGGCAACAAGACCCTTGACTGCGGACAGAGGGAACAACCGAGGGGTGAGAGCGATAATCCCGGAAAGTTCAAACAAAGAAGTTCAGAAGATCCCCGAAGTCCCGAACCCTGAGAGACTGTTAGACGACTCCGCAATAAGCCGTACGGGGATGGCGGGGCGCATCAGGGCGCGAACGGGACCATTCTGGAGGGAGTCCGAGTCGAACTTCCTTCCCACCCACGAAGGGGCAGAAGGTGCTGGCGGGACAAGAGGTTCACCTGACCGCCGCAGGCAGGGTCACTGTGCCAGGCAGCCCGTTCCCGGCAGGGGCAAGGGAGGTTCCCAACCCGGTCTGTGACCCTCCGGAAAAATTCAAATCTTCTGAAACATGCGCCTCATGGCACCCGTCCAAAAAAAGCGAGCAAGATCATGAATCGTGACTGTGTTCACGACGAATGGAACAACAAAGTTTAGCAGGCACCGCAGGCAGTAATCTCAACGGGCTTAATCGGGCGATCGCCAGGGGCGGTGGGGTTCCGCTCAATGGCCTAAACGGACAAGAGTACAGAATGTGAAGAACTGCACGAACGAAAGAGGCCAAGTACAGACATCGAGCACGGGCAGGCCGGACTCGAGCTCGCCAAAAACGACGTGGTGGCCGTCAAGATGAGGGGTAGCACGGAAGCAGAGGAAGAACTGGGAGCCATTGGTGTTGGGACCTGGAGGAATACAAATATAATCAATCGCTAACGATAATAGGAAAAAGTGCAAAAACAAACCGCAGTTGGCCATAGAGAGGATACCGCGCTTGGTGTGGCGGTGCTGGAAACCCTCGTCCTCGAACCGGCCACCATAGATCGAGCGGCCACCACGACCGTCACCAGTAGTGAAGTCGCCACCTGAAGATATTCATTTCGTATTAATAAAAAACGCAAAAAAAAGTCCCAGTGGCAGACCCTGGGCCATGAAGCCGGCGATCACACGATGGAACTTGGAGTTCAGGAAGCCCTCGCCCCGAGGCTTCTGGCACAGCTGCAGGAAGTTTTGGGTGGTCCTAAAGCCGAAAGGATGAAAACGAGGTGTTGCCCAGAACAGACCGGGGAAGATCGTCATAGAGGTTGAACACCAACCGCCCGGCAGCCTGGCCACCAATGCTGATGTCAAAGAAGCACTTCGGCATTTTCTGAAGGGAAAACAATGCAAGGTTCATGAAGAGCGAAGAAAAAGGACCGTTCGATGATCTCGATTCCCGTGGTGAAGGCGACCAGCGGCCCGAAAAGACCCGTTCCCGAAACCGCCGATATCTTGGTGGCAAACGTTTGATTCGCAAAAATCTAATACCCATCAGTGGATATTACTGAACAAAAAGGGCTCGCCGAACAACCCAGAGCCAGAAGGACAAAAAAAATAAATTTAAATACAAAGTGCGAGAAGCGCACAAATGATGTGAGTTGAGATGTTATTCTGGTGTCTGGGATCAGGTGAAAGGTGGGGTGGAATGAGGGAGTGGCAGGGGGGGGGGGGGGGGGGTGAGGAAGACGAGAGGGTCCGAGCCGATTCGCGCAACTGCGGGAGAAATGGGAGGGCAAGAAAAAGCCGGATGGATGGGAGAATTACACCTAATGGCCGCCCGTGTAGGGCCTGAGGTCGCCCCAGTTCTCGCCAACCCGCATGTTGACGGGCAGTGGCACCGTGAGGCCCACCGCGTTCTCCATGCACTCCTTGATGAGCCCCTGTGCCACAGAGAGCGGGCGAGCGGAAGAGAGTGAGTCTTCGCTATAACCAACGGATATACCCGAAGATACCCGCATTCCTGACACCACCACCCACGTGCCGACAGACCGCCGCGTCACGCAGGTAGTAGCGGGGCACCTCGAAAAGGAGCTCGTCGTGGATCTGCAACACCAGGTGGACGCCCCACTGTCGCTGCATGAACCGCCCCTCGGTGCCCTCAGGCGGGCCGCCTCCGAGACGTCCGGGGGTTGCCGGCGCGGCGGCTCCATCCGCGGTCGGAGCGCCGGCGGTTGCCTGGAGCGCCTGGCCGTACTGCTGCACGGCCAACGCCATGCTGTCCTCGGGGTTGGAGCCGCCGACCCCGCCGGCGCCCCCCGAGGACAGGGCGGGGAGGGGCCGGATGGCGGTCGAGGCCGTCAGGCCGCGGATGGGCCGCTTGATGGCCGACATGAGCCCGCCCGGGGCCGCCGCGCGCGCCTGGGGCGCCAGCGAGAGGGCGAGCGCCTGCTGCTGGTGCACGGAGGGCGTGGCGGCAAGAGGGGGGCCAGAGGCTGACGCCGGGGCGGTGGAGACGGCGGATATCTCCGGGGTGGGAGCGACCACGGCCCGCTCGGGCTCCTCGAAGCCGCTCGGGAAGTGGGCCGGGACGGAGGGCCCACAGAGGCGCCGACAGAGGGTCACCATGGCCGTCTTGACAAGGTCCGCCGCCGAGCCCTGGCAGAGCGTCGAGATGGCCTGGACAGGACCAGACCGGGAGGGGGAGGGAGGGGGAGGGGGAGACGGGGAGAGGCGGCAAGGTGAGAGTGAGCTTGGTTGTTGCTGTTTGCGGGCTTCACGCAGGCAGGCGGGGGGAAAGGCCGGAACCCATGTCAGGATGGGGGTAAATCCCTCTTGCTGTCGCACAGCTGGCGGGGGGAGCCGTTTGGGAGGTGCCGCTGGGGAAGGCGGGGGGGGGGGGGGGGGGGGGGGGGAGCAGACCTGCCGCTCGGCACGGGCGCGTTTGTTGGGGTCGACGTGGTTCAGGTCGGGCAGATAGCGGCGCCGACCTGGGGGTGGGAGGCGTGGGGGTGGAGGGGGATCAGGGTCAGGCTGGGCTTGTGGCGGCGTGGAGGCGAAAAGCGCAAGCATTCCATGCCCTTCAAAAACGACCCGATCCCAAGAAGCGCGTCACGCATTATTTGGGGGGGAGTTCGTGTCTAGCCCAACAAAATCAATATGCAGGGGGAGTTCGTGTCTAGCCCAACAAAATCAATATGCAGGGGCGGGGTGCGGGCGGACCCTTGAGGGTGAGCACGAAGCCGGCCTGGCGGCACCGGTCGAGGTAGGTGGGCAGGAACTCGCACAGCCCTGCGAACCGGCTCAGGAAGGCGTCGATGAACCGCTGGGCCTCGGTGGGCGTCACGTGAAGCAGCGTCCCCAGCGCCTATGGCAGTCCGGTTTGGGGGGGGGGGGGGGGGGGGGGGTAGAGTCCATTAGGGGGGAAAGGCCGATTGGCGGATATCAGGATGATGGTGATGATGATGATGATGACTGGATGATTGGGTGGTGACTGGATGATTGGGTGGTGAGTGCGGTGTTTCATCGACCAGCCCGCACGGAGAGGCGATCATCTCCGTAGGCAGCAGGCCAAATGAAATGCGGTACGTGCCGTGCATGATGCTGATGATGGCTGCTGGATCGTATGGGCGGCGCACAGACCGCAGGCCCGATGCCATACATGATGCCGTACGCGACCCGCTTGGCGTAGGTGCGCTCCTGGTCGGTGACGGCCGCCGCCTGCTTGCGGAGGAACTCCGAGGCGATCTGTCGGAACACGTCCCCGCCGCTCCGGAGGATGGCGAGGAGCAGGCGGTCCTGGGGGGCAAGGAGGAGGGGGGCAAGGACAAGGAGGAGTGGCGTGGTGAGGCGGCGCGACAGATGACGTGCACGTTTTGGGTGGGTGGGGGGTGATGCAGACAGTTTGGGGGGGGGGGGGGTGAGGGTGAGATGGTGAGTGAGTGAGGGGGGGGGGGGTGACGCAGACAGTTTGGGGGGATAGAGACCTGGGAGAAGTGGGCCATGAGGCGCAGCTCGAGCTGGCTGTAGTCTGCGCTCAGGTAGACGTAACCCTCGGGCGGCACGAAGGCCGTCCGCACGGCGACAGTCCTGGGTGGGTGTGACACCGGGGGGGAGGGGAGGGGGAAGGGGAGGCAGGAGAAATGAGGACATGGTCAGATATGGAGGGCAGCGCTTCTGCAGCAAGAAGACATGCGAGTGGGTGGGTGAGGCGGGGTGGGTGAGGCGGGGGGGGTGAGGCGGAGGAGGGAAGGGAGGAGGTCGGACGTCTCCCTGGGGAGGGTGGCCCCGGTCGCCGCATCGTCGAGCAGGGCGCGCGGGATGTGGCTGAGCAGCCACTCGTCCGTGATCTCGCCTGGGGGATGTCACCACCAACAGCAGCCCCAGGGGGGATAGCCGCCAGTCCCGAAAAATGGATGATGAATTGAACGGGCGATGATGTGATGTTGGTGCTGGGTCAGATAATTGGGTGCTGATGGGTGGTGGTGATGATTGATGATTGATGGTGGCGACGAGGATGACTGGATGATGATGATTGGATGAGGATGATGGCACTGTTGATGATGGCGATGCTGATGCTGGCGATGTTGATGATGGCGACGTTGATGATGGCGATGTTGATGATGGCGATGATGGCGATGAGGATGATGATGATTGGGTGGTGGTGACTGGATGATTGATGATGACGACGCGGAGGATGGAAGGGTCAGAAGGCGGTGGACTCGGGGTGCGGGGGTCAGGGGCGGGTGCGGACCCTCGGGGATGGACTCGGGATCGATGGCTGCGCCCTCCTGGTTGAGGAGGGCCGAGGCCAGGGCACGCCGTGAGATGGCCTCGCTGCTGCTCCCGCCCCCTGCACAACCACCACCAGTGCCATCAATCACCACCACCACCACCAGCAACACGGTGGTATGCCGAGAAAGAAAAATCGACGGTAGAGAGAATGGTGACGATCGCGATGGACGGTGATAGTGAACAGCAGCCCAAGGGCGGCGCAACCCGGGGGGCAGGAGGAGTGGCGGCGGACGGACGGGTGGCTTCGGCGGGCAGGGCGGCCCCATCATCGGCCTCGAGGACCATCTGCCCTGTGGCCAGACACACCTGCCGCCCCAGGCCACCATCCAAAGAGACAAGCAGATATATCTCATCAACATCAACATCAACATATCTATCATCAAGGAAGATCCCATAACCATTCGGTGCACACGCTCGTCTCAAGCACCCGGAGCGCCTGCTAGGCCTTAGGGTCTGCCAACCGGGCAGGGGGATCGTCCTGTGGGCCCAACCCAGGGCCCCCTAACCCTAGCATGGCAACAGTTGCGGATCGTATGGGGCGGTTGTCGGCTCCCCGCCCCCCTTTGGTACAAAAAACCGACCTCGTCCCCCTGGGTGCCTCCTTGCCCCGTGGTGCGCCCCCGGCCCCCTTCGCGGGGGGTCAGGGGATGCGCCGAGACGGGGCAGGGCCAGTCCCGATTTGGGGAGGCGCCCAGTGCCCGGGAGGCGACCCTTTATTTTTCGTGGTTCGATGGGAAAGAAGATGACGCGACGACGGAAGCCAACCACAGCCCGCCCGGACTGTGTACCAGTGCAAACAGAGAAGGCGGTTCGGTTCCCCGTCCCCACAGCCGGTGATAAATTGACGTGCACCTTCAGGCATGATGAGCGGTGATCATGGATGGTGACAACTGCTTGGAAAAAAAACGGATCCTTTCGCACATTGCTTCGTCACCCCCACATCATCCCACCCAAGCCGAGCCTCTTTGTGGTGGTGATGCGAGTTGGGAAGGTGGTGGTGGTGTCAACGAGGGGGCGGGGCGGACCTGGTGCGGGAGGTTCTGCAGGTTGGGGTCGGTGGTGACCATCCGGCCGGTGACGGTCCGCAGCTGGTGCAGGGTGCAGTGGGTCCGCACGAAGGCCGGCAGGGGGCCCTCGGGCTGTGGCGCGGGGCCCTCGTCGGCACCCTCGGCGATCTCCTCCTCGGAGAGGCCCTCTAGGAAGGCAGACCCGGGGCCCCGGCTGCAAAGGCGGGTGCGTGGAACAGAGTGGATGATGATGGGATGACGGACAGTCAATGCATCCTCACCCCCACCGGCCCCACAGGACGATTCCAGGAGTCTCCGACACCAGCGGGAGCAGATGATGTCAATTCTGTGGCGGAGAATGAAGGGAGGAAGAACAAGCACAAGTCGTTGTCGTCGGAGGAGGAAGAGGCGCGATCCTCATCAACGCAGAAGGGATTGGTCAATTGGGCGAGTGGGTTTGCGAAGTTGCTTGTCGAGGCAAACCCTGCGAAATCCGCCAAAGGAACAGCAAGGCCCAGAATTGATGAGCGTTTATTTCCCAGATGGTGTTTCTCCAAAGCCGGCTGGCTGGCCCATATACGCGCCCAAAGCACACCCCGGACTGATGTGGGACCCTGATTCTTGCAGCATCCCTCCGCCACGGCCGACACAATCACGTGCCCCGCGGCCCGGTCACCCCCAGCGGTTATTCAACTATGATTACAAACCCCAGCGGTTCTTCAACTATCCGCATTTCACTACGAGGCTTCCGTGCCCGAAACAGGAATGCATTTGGACTCTTCTTGAAGAGAAATTTAGCAGCACAGGAAGCTCAGCACCACCTCAAAAGAGGAGCGGAGGCACCTATCCCAGGCCGCCGGATTAATAGCAACGCTACGTCTAGAGCCGAGCCCGTGGCAGTGGGACTCTGGCCCTCACAACGCAGAGAAGTTGGGGTTAATGTGAAGTTTATCTTCACATGGCTGTAATGAAGTTTCCGTCCGCTGGGCCGGGCTGGTCATGTGTCCGTCACTCCGGAAAAATTATGGGTCCACAAAAAATTAATGTCTTGTTCGTGTCGTTTGATGCGGACCCTGTGGCGGAATGGCGCGTCTTTGTCACGCGGGGCGGCAGGCCTCGTGCCGAGGCGAGCAGGGGGTTCAGCGCGCTGGCCACCATCCGGCTCAGCTGCCGCCAGCGGACCACAAGACGGGGCAGCTCGTGCTGGGTCGCTTCGGCCAGGCGAAGCAGGGTCCCTGCGTCTGTGGGCTGGTAATTCGCCGGGGCTCGGCCCTGTGGCGGCTGCTGCTGGTGCAACATGGGGGAGGGGTGATGAAAAAAGGATGGAAGCATGAAGATTCGCATTCAGACGAGAGCGCGATGCCCGGATTGCATAAAAAAAAAAAACAGGTTGATGATGATGAATGAGCCTGATCGCTAGTTCGGGGGAGAGGGCTAGGGAGGGGACCTTTTCGTCGTCCTGGGCCGCAAGAAGGGGCAGGCGCAGCTCGCCGTAGATGACCGCAGCCACCTCGGCCGGCCTTGCGACAATCGCCCAGACAGAGAGGAAACAGAAAACAGAAAAGCAGAAAACAGAAAACAGAAAACAGATCGCAGAAAGCAGGAGCAGGGAGCAGCGTAAACAGAAATGAACGCGATGTCGCAAATGGCGGCTCGGTCAGCGTCAAGGGGGGGGGGGGGGGGGGGGGGCGGGGCCGGGCAGGCGGAGGGCGGGGACGCGGACTTTGCGATGCGGAACCTGCGACCGGCCAGGGCGTAGATGCGGTTCTCGACGGCACGCAGCTGCTCGAGGGCCCGCTGGCGCCACTCCGCGCAGAGGGGCGTGTTGAGCACCATCCCCTGCCCAGCCATCAAACCGGGTTGGGGGAGAGGGGAGTGAGTTGGTGTGGCCAGCTGAGCGATTTCTGAGAGGCTGTGCCTGAGAATTCAGTGGCGATGTGTACTGTGAGTCGTCGAGCGCAGGGGGCACGCCACAGGTTGGACATACGCACGCCTGACCGGAGGAGCGAGCATCCGACAGCGGGGTGGGAGGTGCTGGGAGAGTGGGTGGTGGGTGGTTGTGGTTGTGGTTGTGGACGGATGGGGCAAGTACCCGTGCCATTGCCAACGCAGCTCTGACTGCTTTGGCCGGCCTTGGGTGAGACGCCCTCGACCCCGGTGTGCCCCCCCCCCCCCCCCCCCCCCCCCCCAGACGGACCGTGCCTCCATGATGGCCTGTACGGGTACCACTCGCATCTCCATGTCCAGGAAGGGCGCCCAGAGGCCCTCCGCCTCCAGGACCGGCCGGATAGCGCGCAGGTAGAGCAGGCTGTGGGCGCACTCCCGGGCAAGCTCGACAATGACGCCCTCGTGGGTCGGCAGGGCGCGCTGTCCCACAGGTTTGTGCGGGAAGGTGACAATGATGATGAGGGAGCGTTGGCCTCGGGGCAGGGATGGTGACGCTGAAAACTGGTTTGGGGAGCGACAGAGCCCACGATTGGCTTATGGGGTGGTTCGGACTTGAGGGTGATGACGACCCTGTCGGACTCAGCGACAGAGGCAGACAAAGATCCCTTTGTGCCCCAAACTCGTTTTATATCGGTGTGTGTGTGTGTGTGGGGGGGGGGGGGGGGGGGGCAGCGAAGACCAAAAAGCGACCTTAATCTCCTGCTGGGCGAGCGCATCCGGGCGCCACTCTAGCCCCTTCTCCTTGCAGAGCAGCCCCAGGGTGAGGGGCCGGTGGGCCCGCTCGGGCTGCGCCATCCAGCCGGCCACCAGCGGGTCCGCCAATGGCGTCTCCTCCCCGATGGTCAGCCGCTGCAGGCCGCCCGTCGGCCCGGCGTGGACCAGACGCGAGGCGGTGGGCAGGCGGGGGCCGGTGGCCGGCAGGTTGGGCAGAAGCCGGTCCCCGTCGGTGCCAAGGCCGGCCCCCCACGGGCTGCGAGGCGGGGTGCTGCTGCTGCTGCTGCGACTGCGATGACGAGACGGAAACGCCTGTGAAGCGGGGCGCCCCCAGGGGCACGTCGGCCGTCGGGGGCAGGTAGGACAGGGCCAGCTGCTCCAGCTTGAGTTTGGCATCGAGCAAAACGAGCTGCAGGTCGCTCCGGCCCAGGATTGTCAGCAGCTCGGCCAGGAGCGGGTTGGTGGCGGAGGAGGCGGGGGTGGGAAGAGGGGTTGGCGTGGGAGTTGGGAGGGGGGCGGGGGCGTGGGCCGCGGGGTGTCCAGGCTCTCGGACGGGCCTGGGTGAGCAGATGGGGAGGATGGAGGGAGGGGAGGGAGGGAAGGAGGAGGAAGCATCAGAAGCAGGTCGGATCCTGACGGAGGGCAAGATGGCAGCGGAAAAGGCACCCACACACACACACACACACAGTGCCATCCACATTGTCGCCACGCATGAGAAGGAGCGGACCAAGCGATGGTGTGGGCGGGGCGGACGCCTCCAGCTCTGCGCCCCCGGCGCCCGGCGCCCGGCCCTTGGCGGCAGCGGCCTTGATGGAGTCAGGCGCCCCGGCCGCATGCGGATCAAAGGGCTCGTCAGGGGCCAGAAGCGACAGGTCGATGACACATACCAGGCGGGGGTCCCAGGCCACCAGCAGGTATGCCATCTCGTGCAGGGCCAGGTGGTCGGTGGGTCCCGGGTGGGTGGTCAGCGACCAGAGGGCACTGGAGAACCCGGCCTCGGCCTGTGGGGTCAGGTTGGCCGAGGCGGGCAGGTGGATGTGGGCCTGGGGGTCGCTCCCGTCGGTCGCGGGGGGCGTCGCGCCGGGGGCGATCCGCTTCAGGGCGAAGGAGGGCATCGGGTTGGCCAGGGCCGGATCGCGGAAGGCGAAGGAGACGGCCAGGATGGGCACGGTCCGCATGATGCGCAGGGCCTGCTGCAGGTGGGGCTTGGTGCGCAGGAGCAGCATCTGGAAGGTGCCCCGGGGGGCCAGCGGCTTGGCGGCCGGGTCCGTGCCGAGCAGCTCGCCGAGCGAGGCCACCCCCCAGCCGTCCGGGCCCTCCGTGGCCTCAAAGGGCACCGTCGGGTTGCGGTCCCCCTCGGATGGCAGGCCCCCGGACGTGTCAGGCCCACGCGAGACCAGCATTGGCCCACGGCGAACGGGCCCGACCACCCCCATCCGTGCCTGGAAGACGTGGGCGAAGGGCGACAGGGTGGTGTAGTCGGCGGCCATCCGGCTGGCCAGGGGCTGCTGGCGGGGCGTGCCTGGGGGCCCGAGGAGGGCCACCCGCTCCGAGGGCGGCACGAGCGGGTCGGAGGCGTCGGGCAGGTGGGTCTGAACGTGCTCCAGCAGCCGCACCGTCGAGCGCAGGGCCGCCGTTTGCTCGACTGTCGGGGCCACATCACCGCATCACCGCATCACCAGCCAAGTGGGACAGTGAGGGGAGCGAATGGTAATTATTTAGTGAGCGAGGGGGGGGAGGGGGAGGGGGGCAGTGACTGACGAATAAGTTGGCGGGCCGAGGCCACCACCTGCTGGGCCGTTCGCTCCTCCATCCGGGCGTAGTAAGCCGACTGTGCCATGGCCAGGCACCCGCCCCCACGATCGGTATGCCAAGAGTCAGAGGGTTTTACGTGAGCGTGCGTAGTGAGCTGACTGTGGCCATGTACCCGCCCCCTATGACCAGCATGCCAAGGGCCGAAGGACGTGGCGAGCGCGGTGTCGCGTTCTTGCGTACGTGCCAATGCCCGTGCCCGTGCAAGCCCAAGTGCCAAAGTGCCAGTGCCAAAGTGCCAGTGCCAAAGTGCCAGTGCCAAAGTGCCAGTGCCAAAGTGCCAATGTTTGGCACAGACGTAGCTGTCGGCCTCGCCATCGCGTTTCTTGAAGGGCCGCAGCGACTGGAAGATGCCCGCGATGGCCGTCGGATGGGCGGCCGCAACCGAGGCCACCGTCCGGTACCTGAGGGCAGGGTGATGGGATGGATGATGGTGATGATGAGGATGGTCAGGGTGATGGATGGTGATGAGGATCGGCATGGTCTGGTACCAAGCGTGACTGCTGGGGGGGGGGGGGGGGGGGGTGGGGGCAATGCGAACCCTTCCTGGAAGAGGGCCCGGGCCCTGAAGGGGGCGCTGTTGAGGCCGCGGATCTTCATGAGCGGCACGATGTCCGCACGCACGCCGAAGCCCAGTCGAGGGCCCAACTGGGGGTGGGGCAGGAGAGGGAAGGGAAAGTCAGCAGAGACACATAATGTTATAGGTCGAACTGGGCCGCAGCATCCTGGTCTCTGCCTCTCCCTTCATGAACCATTTACGCGAGTCTGCAGACCTGCTTGATGATGACGGCCATGCTGGTCCAGCCCAGGTGGCGGCAGAACTGGACGACCATCCCGCAGAAGGTCTGAGCCAGGGTCATCAGCTGCTGCACCTGGCCCCGTTGCACGGAGTAGCTGGCGGAGAGGGAGGCCCGCCCCCCACGGGGCGAAGAAGAGCAGATGATGATGAGATGATGATGATGATGATGATGATGATGATGACTGGATGATGATGACTGGATGATGATGACTGGATGATGATGACTGGATGATGATGACTGGATGATGATGACTGGATGATGATGACTGGATGATGATGACTGGATGATGATGACTGGATGATGATGACTGGATGATGATGACTGGATGATTGGATGATGATGACTGGATGATGATGACTGGATGATGATGACTGGATGATTGGATGATGATGACTGGATGATGATGACTGGATGATGACGACTGGATGATGACGACTGGATGATGATGACTGGATGATGATGACTGGATGATGATGACTGGATGATGATGACTGGATGATTGGATGATGATGACTGGATGATGATGACTGGATGATGATGACTGGATGATGATGAGACGCCTGAACGATGGTGATCGAGTGATACTGATGATGATGGCGATGCTGATGACTGGATGCTGATGGCTGGATGATAGTGATGGTGATGTTGCGCAGCAGCAGCATACGGACGCGCTCTCCACCCTGTAGATTGGCTCCTCGTGCATCAGGTCGCACAGGATCATCGCCGCGTAGAAGCGCCGGTACCTGTCGTAGGCCTATACGAACAGCGGCCCCCACACAGACACACGAGCCCATCCGGGAGATGCAGCGAAAGGGGGGAAGGGAAAGATGAACGAATGCGTGGATGATAGCCCCCCTGCATACACCACACCAGGAAGGAAGAGGCGATAACGAGGGAGATAGCGGCACATGGGGGGGGGGGGGGGGGGGGGATAACGACGCATGGGAGCCGTGAATGGCAGGGGGGAGGGTGGTGCCACAAGGGGTGGTGATGATGACACACGGGATGATGACCCATGGGTGGCATAGGGCGGCGGATGTTGCCAAGGGGGGGAGGGAGGGGGGGGGAGGGGGAGGTGCGCACCTTGGGGTCGGTCTTCATGAGGTTGGCCACCTCGCGGTCGTTGTACGAGCAGACGTTGAGGAAGTCCTCGTTGATGCCGACCCGCTTGGCCACCAGCGACTTGATCGGCCCCAGCCGACGCACCTGCTCCGCGTAGCTGTGGTGCATGGGGCAGGAGGAGGAGGAGGAGGTAGAGCCCGTCAGTGAAGACCACGTCCCTCTGTTTTTAACGGCTCCTCATCTCACCATGCGCCGCCATCCCTCCCTTCATCCAACCCCCTGAAGAACGCACGGCATCACCCGCCGAAGTTGGGTACTTAAGGGCGCCCGCGTAGTGTGACTATTGAATTGAAGGTGGGATCGGGGGGGTTGATGGACCGAATGGCTGAACTGCCGCAAGACACAGTAGGCTTTGTAGGCCCGGTTGGCCCTCTTGCGCCTGAGGCGCCCAGACGCATGTTCCGAACACCCCTTCGTCGCCATCATACCCCGCCCATCCTCACCCAGCGTCATCATCCCCCATCAGCACCATCAGCCATCCCGCCGACCCCATCGTCAAGGATCATCATCACTCCCCATCCATCGCCGCTCACTCCTCTCACACAGCAGCCCACGGCCAGACCTGCGCCACTTGGGTTCGATGCCGTGGTAGACGGGGGTCGCCAGGTAGACGGCGTGCAGGTCGTCCTCGAGGACGATGCCCTGCATGGCCACGTTCAGGTCCCCGTAGACGGCCTGGTGTCCCCGGGGGGTAAGGGGAAGGAGGGCAGCAGGCGAGATGAAAGCAGAGAAGCGCACGCTCCTTCCCCCCCTATTCCACCTCCCGGGGGGGTAAGTTGGGGGTCAGGTGATGGGGGAGGGAGGGGAGGGGGGGGGTCACCACCACATCGTCCAGATCATCACACTGTTCCCCCGTCCCCCGTCCCCCCCCCGTCCCCCGTCCCCCGTCCCCCGTCCCACCCCCCCCCCCCCCCACCCCCACCCCGGTGGCGGACCAAGGCCTCCTCGGGCCCCAGGGCAGCCGCGAGGGCGGCCATGCCGAGTTTGGAGGGCAGGTACTCCTGGGCCTTCTTGTCCCAGGTCAGGAACTCGTTCTGGGCCAGGAACTTGAGCGCCTCCATGGTCGCCTCCTTGACCACCTTGTGCTCGCTGCGCCCAGCCGGGGGAGGGAGGGGAGGGGGAGGGGAGGGAGGCAAGGCGAATGACATGAGCGGCCATGAGACACATTCTTGCGCCCATAAAATGTCGAACTACTCCCCCCCCCCCCCCCCCCACCCCCCAAAAAAAATTCGTGTATCCCCCCCTCCCAAAAATTAGTGTCCCCCCCACACACACACACAAATTCCAACCAAGGGTAGAAAAGCAAGCCATGAGACCGACACGATGACACGAAGAAACCAGCTGATGAGCATGCCCGTTGTTTCAAGCCGCCGTGCTGAGATGTGCGCCCATGTGTCCGTGTGGCTCCCGGTCTGCGTCTGGGGGGGGGGGGGGGGGCGGACGGACCACTGGCGCTCGAGGAGGGTGCACCGGACGAAGCGGTCGATGTCGTGGCCGCTGCGGACGATCCCCGAGGCGATCGCCTCCAGCATCACCCTGCTCGTACCGACATCACCCCAGCAGACGGTGTGGAGTCCACCCCCCACCCCACCCGCGTGGGCATCCCAAAAAAAAAAAAAAAACAGCGAATGAATGGTCAGTGTGTTCACTTTGACAAGTGCGAGAGCGAATCTCACCCCCCGTGATACCTCCCTCACCCTCGCAGCACGGGCAGCCTTTCGATGCTGCCCCGGTGGTGATGATGCAAGGGGCGGCCGCCAGACCGCTTCATGCCCTGCTTGTCGGGGGCCAGTCGGCTGCTCATCTCGGGCAGCTCCTGCCGGGTGACATCCAGCAGTTGGCCCCGCTCCCGGTCGTTGGTGCACATCAGGTACGCCTCGCCTGCATCACCCACGGACATGTACGCACGCAGCCAGAACAACCGGGGTGAGGACGACCATGCACATTAAAAACGGGAACCTCGCGAATTGTGGACCAGCAGAAATCCCCATTCCGTGCGAGTCGTGCCGTGTGTGTGTGTGCGTGTGGCTGGTGGCGGACCCTTCTCGTCGAGTCCCGGGCGGCCCGCACGGCCGGCCATCTGGCGGAACTGGATCGGGTCGAGCAGCCCGGTGGGGCCCTGGGTCGGCTGCCGGAAAATCACCCGGCGTGCTGTCGCAACCACCCCAGGGAAGGAGCGGCAAGAGGGGCGATGAAGGCATTTCAGTGGCGGCATCCCCTTCACGGAGGGAGGTCCGGCGGCTGGATGGCAATTGTGTGACTGCCCTGCCCCCGGAACACCACCACCCAGCGAGTCTGTCTTGGGACCCCGCCCTCATCCCACCCCCGCCCATCATCCGGATGAAAATGATTGGATGACGGTGAAGCTGGTTGGTGATTGTGATTGCGATGGTGGTGATGATGCTGGTGCTGATGCTGATTGGCTGCCGATGATTGGGTGGTGATGGGCGAGGAAATGGCAACGGTGTCAGGGTGAGGGGGTGGGGTGGGGGGTGGAGCAGACCGGGGAGGTTGACGCCGGCCGCCAGGGTTGATGTGGCGCAGAGCACCAGGATGACGCCCTCGCGGAAGCCCTGCGGGAGACAAACCACAGCCAACCAACCAACAGATGGAACCGGCAAGGACCCGACGGAAAGGACATGAGAGGCGGCCGCATAAAACAGGGCGTTCATCTTCCTGTTCCCCACCCAAGTTTTTCAGTGCGTTTGATCAAACACGAGGTCCCCACCCATGTCAAAAGAAAGCGGAGGAAGAACACAAGCCGAAAGCACGTGAAAGACCCGGCGGCGGCG